>VDFB02351874.1:176264-325000 GCA_007258455.2 Sequoia sempervirens
CCCCTCCACGACACTCACTTATACGGGGCAGCCAAGCACCAACACCCATGAAACTCCCATGGCATGCTTTCCATCTCTACTAAAAGCCGTAAAATTGTGGGGCGGCTTCAGAACGACCGTTCTTGCACCAACAAACAAATTAAGGATTTTGGCAAATTCTAACACATAGGTTCTAGTAAGGACTTTCCGTTCGTAGGAGTTGACCCAACGTGGCAAGAGTCCCCTTTCGGATCCATCTTGTCGGAGCCAACCGCGTGATTATGGCGTTTAACCAAAATCCTCATTTATATCCCGGCTGGAAATACTCTTGGCTTTAGAGTGTTACCGGTTGAGTCGTCGCTTGGGTGAGTACTTTTTCCCCAAGGCAGGCCCTCTAAGATAAACAAAAGCGAGCAAAGACACAATCCGTAATCTCGATCGGTCTGGCACAAAGAACGAGAATGTACGCGAAAATGCCCCTACTCACACTCGCACAAGATGTTCAATTTTTAAGCCCAAAATGAAGTGTTTTAAAGCAATAAAATGTATTTTGAGTGTTTCTCTTGCACCCTAGATCGCACGAAGCGCAAGGGGAGAGGATACGCACTCAAAAGACAAAATAACACAATCAAGCACTTGTTCGTTTTAGCCTCAAAGCAATGATGACTTCATTTTAAGCACCAAAATCAAGTGTGAAGTTTGCCTTGTTCAATTTTAAACCAAAACGAAATCTAGTAAGTTTGTCTAAGGTTTCAATTTTAACCCAACTTTGAAAGAAAACAATGATATAGTTGGCTTAAAACAGAAAAATAAAGCATGAGATGGAAGTCTTCAAGCATTAAAAAATGCTTTTGAATTTCAAGTTTGATGCTCAGTTTCACTTCACTCCAATCTTGCCTTTTGTTTTTGCTTGATTTCAATGTGTGATCTTGATGTCACCTTCATCTGCAAACACCATCATGACAAATAAGATTCAGCAATAATGTTTCAAGTGTAATGAATTTTCAAAATTTGTCAAATAAGAAAACTATTCTTAGAAACAAGTGTTTGAGAGATAAAAAGGAAAATAGTTCAATTAGTTATTTAAAATAACTTATAAAACATTTTCCTTCTAAATCCATCTTCAACCTACAAATTCAAGGTTGCTTTTATGATTTGCTTGTTTTGATGAATATAGTTTTCTAAAAAAAAAAAGAAAATCTCCACTGCCAATACTCAAATCATTTTTTATGCATAATCACATTCCATCAAATTTTATAACCTAGACAATAAAGCTATAAATTTAATGCCTATGGGCTGATAGCTTTTAATCTTGCATTCTTTTCTAGCTATGATAATAAGTGAAGCATAGGCCAGGAAATCTACGATTTTGATTTTCAAAGCAGTATTGGTGAGACATTAATGCCTATATTGAGAAGCATAGACTGCCTTTGATTCAATTGCATCCCCTCATAAATGCAATACAGTTTATAAATATTGAAAAGCAATATCGATGCATTCTTCTCTTTTTGCGCAGCCTCAGCAGAAATATCAATATATTCAATATCCCAAATACCAACAATAGTCTGCAATAACCCTTCAAACAATACGTTAATATGAGCTTCAACCTCTAAAATTAGTTCGATGTCTGCTGTACACCACTGAAGGGCAGTTGTCCTTTCACTTGGAACGCAATTTATAACACAATACTATTAGTAATGACAAAAAAGGAAAGCAGACGTGCCTTATAATAAATGCATTTATTTGCTTCACCCTTCACAAGATTCCATCACAAGCAGAAAAAGGAAAATAGAAGGCATAGATTAAAAAAAAAACTTCGAGCTAGGTAATGTGATTGGCAGGCACAGATATAGGGAGCATTGTGAGGCGTAGTTCAGCTGGTGCAAACCATGCAGGTCTCGTTATCTCCAGATCTACGCTGGTCTTAGTTGACAGGTCAGCACAAACAACAAATATCATTTATATTCCAAGCCACGAACAATAATGACCATTCTTAGCGCACTTGCTAAGAGGCAGCAAGGAAACCTCCACTTGCGGACTGTCTTTGCATTGTCCTTGCTTTTGAAATCCAACTTTTGACTTCCACGCGAACCGTTTCCTGAATGTCAGTATGACTTAAATGGCCGCAGCTTTGAGAGTGACGCCTTGACCATTGAACAGCCTTACTCATGTGGTTTTTATGGCGCATCGAGATTTTAAGAAGAGCCCATCCATCTGCAAATTTCGATGCACCAGACCTATTTGTCAAAAGAGACGCCAGAAGATATGTCACCTATGAAAATAGAATACAAAATTGTCAGAGGATGATTTATGCCGCAGAATAGAGATATGAACAAGTAGCCATCACAGAGAAGTAAAGGGAGAAATCTACAGACATAAATCGATGAAATCTATAACAAACATGCTTAACCCTTACAGGCTAATACGATATATGGTCAATTGAAGGAATAAAATTTGAGAGCGTATACCCTGCAATCAATGTTAAGATGCGATTTGATTTGGTTTAATTGACCAATGTACAGCTGCAATTTTACGTTT
This sequence comes from Sequoia sempervirens, assembly GCA_007258455.2. Lineage (NCBI taxonomy): Eukaryota > Viridiplantae > Streptophyta > Pinopsida > Cupressales > Cupressaceae > Sequoia > Sequoia sempervirens. Next base: position 178,782 of record VDFB02351874.1, read on the forward strand.
TATCATAAGCCTTTTACATCTTATTTAAAACAGAACAGACAATGCAGTAGTTATCTTTTCAAAACACAGTATAGACAAGTCTAAAACAAATTTGTTACAAATGCATTTCTTGTAAATCCCCTCTTGTTACAAAATGCAGCTTGAAACTGGTAGAACTGATTGGTTGAGGGTTCAACCTTTCCTGATTAGAAGAAAACAACTGAACGCCATTTTACTCTCCTGCCATAAGCACTACTATCATTTTAATCAAAAGAGGGCTGCTTGAAAACAAAAGACAAGCAACGGAAATGATAACATACACACAACGAATGAATTTAGCAGGTGTAAGGCCGAACTTCACAGTTGTTTTTTTTTTTTGGCAGTGAAAAAATGTTATTTGATAAACATTCAAACCAATGCAGTTGGCAGGCTTTATAACCACGCCCAGCATCCTTTAACCAACATCCTTCCTATGCTGAAAGGAACATGGATCTAAGGAAATGTAAAGACATCCCATAAATGTGTGCTAATCAAAGACATTAGACAAGTAAAAGCAGAGATATTCATAAGAAATTATGACTGTGGCTGCTTTCTAACATAACTGAATATATGCCTTTATATGCCTATCATAATATAGATCAATGCCTCTTGTTAACAGAAAATAGCTAACTTTCTTTTGTCAATCAAATTAAACAATCATGGCCCTCCTTCTAGCGCCAAATGTAGGACCCTAAATCTGCATTGGATCAAAAACAAAAACCATTAGTATTGTTAGTAAACCAAAGCAAATCAAAAGATCCCCTATAAGATTCATCTAATCACAAGAATGATGCCAAAGAAACAAGCAAAACATAGAAATGCATCATTCTAATGAATCAAACTAGCATCTTATAGTGGATTGGTGTCACATGTGTTAGTGACCCTTTCCCAATCCTTGAGTAATAAGCTTAGATGATGATGATAAGATGGAAATGATGAGCAAAATTAGTTCTCAAGGAGAGTAACTTTGCATATGCTTTTTGGATGAAATTGTGGAGGAGTTTCTCAATGTTGAAGCCTCTATTTGAAGATTTCAAATGCTAAGATTGTTGAAGAGGGACCAATGTGGGATTAAGATTCTGCCAATGAGATAAGGACACTTGTCATCATGTGATTAGTTGATGTGTATGCAAGATTTGGGAAGAGTGCCCAAGAGGGGGAAATTTTGAATTCAAATTTGCAATAAATGCTGAGAGGGGGACAAGGAAAAACAGCAATAAATGCCCTGTTTGACTTGTCATGTTGAGGGAAAATGATTGTTTTAATAAATCAATAAAATTGATTTATTGTGCAAGTGGCTAGATCTAGATAATGCAAGTGGGATGTGATTAGCCTTAGATTAGGATTAGATTAATTTAATGATGATTATGCTGATTTAATGCTGATTAACTGATTTGACTTTTGGACTTTGATATTTGATTTATTTAAATCAGAAAATCTTTGGAATATGATTTAGGATTTAATTTAAAGGAAGTCCTGATTTATTGGATGAATGGAATATGATTATGCATGATGTAAATTTGACATGTCTACAACTTTTATGATATTTCCTCAAACTTTGGACATTGGGCTTAATCTTATTTCTGCAAACCTTTAATGATAATGGCATGATTATATGGACTGTCTCTATTAATTTTGCATGTGGTTAATGAATTTTCCTTAAGGTGGTTACAAATATGAAATTATTGTGCGTACAAACATTGCCATGCAGATTTAATTTGAGGATGCTAAGTTAAGGAAGACACCGCCAGCTAGGCATGCACCATAATGTCCAGCAAAGGAATCACTCAAAAGTCAAAGGAGGTCAATGAAAAGAGATTCCTCATGCAAACCGAATGTAACCGCCTTATAGTGGTCATTAATGATGTTGAGAAAATGTGTATGTTACTATAGCACTAAATCTATGGTTGGACATGCATGTCTGACCGGATTCCATGCATGCATAACCACTGCCCCACTTTCTCTATTTTCCCTAAATGGTGTCCTCCCAGTTCATGGAGTTGACTGCCTTGTTTAGTTTTTAGTATAAATAAAAATTTGATGCTCCTTCTCTAAAGGTTGCATGATTGGATATTGTATTTTCATTCTTGAGTTTTCAGCAATACATATATACTACTCTTTTGTACTCATGATTTACAATGAATAAAATGAAGTTCTAAGTTTGAGCATCTGAGTTCTTGTTAGTTTAGAAGATACTTATCCAAGGGGGCCCACTTGGTGAGTAATCTTTCCTTTAGTTTATTATTAGTTTAGTATTACTTTATGTTTAGTATTTAGTTAAAAATCTAGCACCAACTATTCCTACAGCCACTAGAATCCCATTTTGTGACTATTCCTCCAGCCAAAGCAGATAGGGTAGTGCCCTGTTTGTTTGCTCAGATTTTCATTTCTGTCATGCATTTTAGCTTGGTGTAGTTTTTGATTGATGAGTCGCATTTATCTTATTCCCTTCTCAGCAATTTACCTTCAGTATTATGTTTTTCTTAGTTATAGAATGAAAATGGATACTTTGGGTTCCTAGTGCACATATTGTGCTGACCCATTTCAAGTTCATGTTCCTAGGTTGACAGGTTAATTGCACCTTCATGATGATTAAAATAGCTATTTAGGTTAGATGTCCAATCTTTGAATCACGGTTGTAATGACCTAGTTGTTGAATCATTGTAGGATGTGGACAGTCAGGAGAGAGCCCTGCATAGTGGAACTACACAGGGTGGACCAAGTGACGAGATAGTTCGGGATTAAGTGGGATATTCCTCATAGACCATAGAGATTCAGACATATCACATGAGAGTGAACATGGGGGGATCAGATTATTGTCGATTTTGTGAGACAGCAGTGGGAGGAGCTCCACAAGGTACCTTACCCAGGGGACACTTAATGTTACACAGGTGACGTTGTTACAGCTATGGGCTTGGGAGCACACTAGTGTGGCTAGGCCAGGGTTCATGATAGGAGGTTTGTAGGATCTGACACTACCAATGCCATACTAGTACAAGATAGAGTATGGTTGGGTATTTCATTATTAGGGTCTCAGTGATCTGGATAGATGGAGGAGGATGTTAGATGATCTTCAAGAGGATCAGATAGTGTGGAGGCCCTACATGATGCAGCGGTTTTCTAGATGGAGGGAGGATGAAGAGAGACACAAGGGATACTTCTACGTAGTATCTTATATACTCATGAGAGAACCCTACATAGTGGAGCTACATAGGGTGGATCAGGTGAGGAGACAGTTTGAGATTCAGCAAGACATTCCTCGCGGACTGCAGAGATTCAAACAAATCATGCGAGAGCAACCATGGGGGGATCAAATTACTGCAGAGTTTGTGAGACAGTAATGGGAGGAGCTCTAGGAGGTACCTTACCCAAGTAGGAGAGGAGGGAGAGTAGATGCAGGGGTGATAGTGAGATTCTTCATGTGGTGTTCCCACCATCAACCAACATGGATCACGACAGAGGATCCAATTATAGAGGCACTTGGTTTTAGTCTAGAGGATGAGTTGAGAATGGTTGGACAAAGGAGGGGAGGAGGGGTGGAGGACAGTAGAGGAGAGGATAGGAGGCTGAGGCTAGTGCAGACAAAGAGGATCAGCCGAGGAGAGTGAGGGGGAGGGGAGGATAGCAAAGGAGAGGCCAGGAGGAGGCTGAGGTAGAGGAGGAGAGAGATGAGCCATAGGTGGAGGTGATGGAGGTAAATGATCCTGAGGTTGACCCATTGGCCATGGTACCATACGTACCACCACCATTGGAGGACCTCGTCATACTGTTGAGAGGGGCCTTGGCATGGCTACATATTACCAAGCAGAGACTCAAGGATTCAGAGGCTAAGAGGGGCAGACTAGTGGCCGAGGTGAGCAAGCTACATGCAGAGGTGGATAGGGTGCGGGTAGAGGGGTAGAGGGACTTCAGGGCCCTAGCTGACATGGTAGGATGGCATGTAGAGGAGGTACATGCAAAGAGGGATAGATTGTAGGCCAAGGTGAGCAAGCTAGGAGTAGAGGTGACTCACCTGAAGGGAGTGGGATAGAGAGACCATGAGGAGTTGGTGGAGGTGAGGTGGGAGTGAGATAGACTACAGGCTGAAGTAACCACACTACAAGCTAGGGGACAATGGGAGCCTGGAGGAGCAATAGACCAGGTATCTTCAGACGCCCTGGCAGAGGAAGAGAGAGATATGGATGATTTGAGGAGACATGTGGAGAGGCTGTTGGGGGAGAGGACTTAGCTGAGATAGGAGTGAGAAGAGCTCTGTGATAGAGTCGAGGTAGCAGAGTAGATAGTTGAAGAGATGGGGTTGATGCAAGAGAGAGAGGAGGCTATGAGGGTCCAGGTACAGACTATGCAGATAGAGAGAGATGCAGCACAAGCACAATTATAGACCCTGCAGGGTGAGAGGGACGCAATAGTGACATAGATACTGGTAGTGAAGAGAGAGAGAGAGATGCAGCACATGCACAAATACAGATAGTGGAGAGAGAGGGATGCAGTGCAGGCACAGGCATAGACCATACAAGGCGAGGGGAGCGAGACAGGGGCAGAGGTGTAGACAATGCAGAGGGAGAGGGATCCCATGCAGGAATAGATGCAAGCTATGTAGGAGGAGAGGGACAGAGCAATAGAGTAGGTGTCCTAGGTGTGGGAAAAGATTGGTCAATTGCAGTTAGCACAGCATGCATGGGCATAGGAGAGGAGATCCATATACATATTTTGGCATAGGTACAAGGTGAAGCAAGCTTCAGCCATATATCAAGAAGTAGAGAGGGATGAGTACATGTAGGATGCCAACTACTACATGGTGGCCTACTTCACAACATTTCCATATTAGACATAGCGGGTACTACCCTACGTCCAAGCGATGCCACAAATGTCGGCACCATCCCAGTTAGCAAGGACACACACCCGTGGGTATAGTAGCTATCAAGAGACCCCTTCGTACAGAGGGGGAGTGCCAGACTCACCACAAAGATCAAATGTGGGAAGCTCACAGTAGAGAGGACAAAGGACATATGACAGGATACAGATTTTTGACAGGTGCAAGATAAATACTCAGTATAGAGTGGCATAGATCACATTTGATTCATAGACTTGTACTTATATTTTACTTGATGCTTATGCATGTATATGATGGATATGTATTTCGATGATATAATGGACATTATTATGGATCATATGATGGACATTATATTTTGAAATTTATATGATATGCAACAACCCTTATTAACACTATGTTATGTTATTGTGATGGATGATTTATTTATGCACATGTGTATGTTCATGATTTTATTATGGATGGTCATTATGATGCGATGTATGTATATGTTTATGATGATGTATGTTTATGCTTATATGGATGATGTGTATGATGTCTAACATTTATGATGCAAGATGTGATGGATGATTTATGACTTTATATGCTATGGGTATGGATCTAACAATTTGACTTTATTTGTGGATCATGCTTGCTTTAGCTTATAAAAAATAAAAGTGTGTGGTATATGAGTGACATGGCCTAATGTGGAATGGAATGCAACATGAACATGAGTGTAAATAATGGCTTGCATTGTGATGAGGACCGATGGTAGGCGTATCATACTTGCTTGAGTTTATTAGCAAGTACTTTCCTTATAATCATTACAAAATTAAGGGTGGATGGGTGTGAAACTGCACCTATCAAAAACCATAGGTATCGTGAGAAGAAGAGGAGGTGGAAGGCGAATGTTTGCACAACCAAAATCATAGGTCATAGGTTAGGTATAGATGTAATGCAATGGAATTGATCATGAAATGCAATCCTAATGTGATTTTCCATTTTCAGAGCACTGATTTTTGCTTTAGCATAAGACACCAAGTGCCAAGGTATGTGAAACCAAGGCGGATTAGTGGCTAATGCGTAAAATAAACACAACAGACAAGAAGGCCATCCCAACACCTCAAAGTCATGAAAACTTTGGTTGGGCCAGGCATTGGGATAACCACAAGCACAAAAGGATGCCCCAGCATAACACAAGATCGTAGGGATCTTGGTGGGTACTACGTGGGACAACCAAGCAAACAACAACAAAAAGAGAAAGATCAACATATGCCCCTATGTTGACCAGTCAAAACAAACCATGATATGATAGACCATGGCGATCTTGACATGTTATGATAGGAAGCTCAAATAATAAATAAAAGCCAAAAGTATCAAAAGATCACAATTAATTTCAAACATCCTTTGCCACAGGATCTAGAGGGTGGATGCGATTGATGAGGTATGTTAGGAAGGATGCATCCTATTAATACCAAAGATGGATACTATACTAAAAGATCGATATGACACAGGAGAATCCAAAACGGATTGAATCTCATGATACAAGTGGACCTTATTTGTGAATAACCAGCTAGATAAGGACATACTTGACAACATGACACAAGACACAATACCGACACACCCTAAAGACCTAGGGGCTTGAGGGATAATTAGAGATTAGCCTTGCCTATGTGAAAGCGTAGAGCCCTCGTAGTTCAAGAAAAGACCATGAATAAAAGCAAAAAGAGGACAATGAAGAAAATGATGGAGGACAAAGACTGGATGGACAAGAACAAAGAAAAGCCTCAGGGGTGGATCAAATTATCAACCTTTCCTATGTGAAAGTGCAGGGGCAACGTAGTTTGAAAAAGATAAAAGACAAAGCGGGACCAAAAGACTAACATGACTGGATGGGATCTAAATGAAGACCAACATGGTGAAGGAACCTAGACAAATCAAATGACCGACATGATGAAAAGGACTAACGATGGAAGCTCAAATTAGGATAGAAGCTCATGATGATGGATAGCAAATGAAGATCGTCCAATGCTCACCCAAAATATACCAATCAGCAAGATGAAGAGATGCAGATGGAAGGACATGATCGATAGGATGATAAGATATGATATTAGGATGGGTGAAAGCACAAAGTAACTAGGACACAAGGTAGATAATGATTAATCCCTATACGAATGGCGCCTATGACAAGGTTTTCACCAAATGTACTTATCCAAGGTGCCACCAAGGGTGGTTTTCACCATAGGATGAATTATTTCTCTTTACTATATTTTGGATTTTTCTAAAAAAAAAATTATTATTTTTTTATTTTTGACAATTTTTTTACTTTTTTTTGTTTTTTTGGATTTTTGCAGGATAGGATACCCCAGCTAACTTAAGTGTAAAACCTTTTCAGGTGCATGATGTTGATGGGCTCCTCTAAGTGCTCTCTTTCAGGTGTAGCAAGTCTATATGCCCCTTATCCTATTTCGTTGTGATGACATAAGAACCCAGCCAATTTGCTTCGAATTTCCCTTTCTTATCTCAGTCTTGCTAAGTGCGTTGATTCTCCTTAAGGACTAAATCACCAATGTTGAATTGGCAAGGATGGACCTTCTTATCGTATCTCCTCTTAAAATGATTCTAATATGCTTGGAGACAATTATACGCTTTGATCCATTTTTCATCTAGGAGTTCCAGCTAGCTGAGTCTTGCAACCTGAGCATTTTTATCACTAATAATATTTTTCAAAGACATTCTCAATGTTGGTATTTCTCCCTCAATCGGCAAGATGGCATCAGCACCATAAATGAGAGAATATGGAGTGGCACCAGTAGGGGTACAGATGGAAGTGTGGTAGGCCCAAAGGACGAGATGGATATGAAGGTACCAATCTCGACCAGTATTGTTGACTACCTTTTAAAGGATCTTGATCAAAGTTTTGTTGGTAGCTTCTGCTTGACCATTAACTTGAGGGTAATAAGGCATATACCAATGGTGTTGAATGTGAAAGGTGTCATAGAGGTGTTTCATGGCTTGGTTCTTGAATGGATTTCTATTATCAAAAATGATAGTGGACAGGATTCCATATCTGCAGAGAATATGGAAAAGGATAAATTTGGGTATTTGAGTACCCATGATTTGAGAGAGTGGCATTGTTTCCACCCACTTGATGAAGTACTTAGTTGCAGTGATGATGAAGGTATGGCCATCAGAGGATGGGGGATATATCTTGTCAATTAAGTCAAAACCCCACTGAGAGAAGGGCCATGGTGCTATAAGAGGCTACAGATCATGTGCCAGAGCATGTATCAAATTTGCATGTTGTTGAAAAGGTAGGCACTTCTTCACAAACTCACAAGAATCATGTTCCAATGTAGGCCAGTAGTAACCAGCTCAGAGAATTCTTTTAGCTAGTGCCATACCATTTGAATGAGCCCCACATACACCACTATGTACCTTCGTTAATGTAGTGTGAGCTTCATTCTTGTTTAGACACCTGAGGGTTCCATCATACCCACAATGATAAAGTGTATCACCTATGATAGTGTAGAGTGATCCCACAATAGTGGTTTACAATTTTTAGCCAAACTAGACACTGAAATTATTATTTTTAACTAAATCTTCACATTCAGGCACCTATAGCGGCTAAACCATGAGGATTTTGAAAATGATGAAAACTAGAGTCTCCTCACATTTTTTCTGTAGATTCTAAAAATATTTTTTTCAAAATTTTTGGAATCAGATTGCACTTATTTTTCCATCTCCCATGAAAACTTGTTTTTTTCAGAAAACAACATTTTAAAAAAGTGATGCACACCGTATAACGCATAACTTTTTTTCCATGAAGGATAAAATTCTAATTCTTTCAAATTTAGATTTGTGACTCTAATATCTAGTGCTTCCACTTGGTTAGATAGTTTTTAATTGAATATTTTTTCTTTAATCAAGTTTTGAAGTTAAACCAATTACAATTCAGACATAGCGCGACCGTATAACACGTAACTTTTTTTGTAAATATCAAAATTCAATTTATTTTTTTGTTGGATTAAGGACTTCAATATCTGGTGCACTCCTATTTTTCATTTTTTTTTGATAATCTGCTATTTTTCCATATGTGCAGAACAAAGACCTTCATTTTTGATGAAAAACCTATGTTTAATAAAACTAAAAAAATAAATACATAATAAAATCAAAACATATTAAAACTATACTCGTTGGATAGCTCGTTCCAAGGACTACCTAATTCCAGTTGGGATTGTGAATACTCCTCCATTTTCATGTTCAAACCAAGCTTCGAAGTGTAAAAAATTAGGTTTATTTTGTGTCTCAGGGGGGGATGAGGGATAAGGGGGGTTCGCTCGAACCAAAGTTCGACCAAACCCTGGTTCAGGCGAACCCCTTTGAAGGGGTTTGCTCGAACCCATTTGCAATGCATTTTTTTCTTGTTTTTGGTGGCCAAAATTCAAAGGGGTTTGCTCGAACCTTGGTTCATACGAACCCCCAAAATCACATTTTTTCCTTGGGGTCATTTTTTGTGAGTTTTCCTTCCTCACTTGAATTGTAAAGCACTATTGTGGCTTCACCCTATAACGGGATGTACATTGGATAAAATATTTTCCATTGGTTGTGTGTCAAATCGGGAGGTAAGATATTATCATGAAGGTAGGTGTAGATATCATGATACCATGGTGACGTAGGACCGACAATGTCACACACCATCTTACTTTTAGGGATGTCACAAGTTGGGATTAAGAGTTGTTTGACGAGGAAATCACACTCTGTTTGATCCTTTGGCATGTCGATTAGGGAACCAATGGTAGCCATTGCATTAGTTGCTTTGTTATACACTCTCAGAATCTGGTCAAACTAGATTGAAGTGAAATACTTTTTGAAGTCATCCACCATGCGCTTATAAGGTAATAGCTTATCATCTTTTGTCAAAAACTCATCATTAACCTGTTTGATGATTAACTGGGAATCACCAAAGACTCTTAGTTTAGTGATATTCCATTGGATTGCAATCCTGAGACCAGTAAGAAGAGCTTTGTATTTAGCTATGTTGTTTGTGCATGAAAAATCCAACCTGAATGACTTCAATATATAATCACCCTAGGGGTGATGAGAAAGATTCTTGCCCCAGATCCATTGTGTGTGTACAACCCATCAAAGTAGAGTGTCCATGTGGCCACTTTGGCTACTGTGAAGACCCCTTCATTAGTAAATTTTGTTACTAGAGGATAGGCATCTACTAGGGGAGCATCTACCAACTGATCAGCTATCACTTGTCCTTTAATAGCTTTTCGACCCACATATTCTATATCAAATTCAATTAACAGCATGACCCACCTAGCCATGTGACTAGTCAGAGTTGTCTTGGATAATAGATATTTGAGTGGATCAACCTTGGAGATAAGCTTCACTTGATGACTAAGCATGTAGTGTTGAAGCTTTTGTGAGCTCAAGAAAATGGCTAGGCAAGCTTTTTCCATCAGAGAATAGTTGATCTCATAGCCTACCAGGGTTTAGTTGATGTAGTAGATCGCTCATTCTTTTGATGACTTGTCATCTTGTGCCAGCAATGCCCCCAGTGCCACTGAAGTAGCAAAAATATACAAGAGCAGTTTACCTAGAATTGGTGGCATAAGGATGGGTGGGTGAGCCAAATACTCTTTGATATTGTCGAAGTCAAGTTGACACTATTGATTCCACTTAAAGATAGTATCCTTTTTTAGGAGATGAGTGAATGACTAGCATTTGTCAGCTAATTGAGCTATAAATCGCCGGATGGATTGTAGCTTACCTTGGAGACTCCTTAATTGTTTGAGATTGCGCGGTGGAGGAATATCCATGATTTCCTTGACTTTCACTGGATCGACCTCTGCCTCTTCTAGAGATAATGAAACCCAGTAGTTTTCCTGATGTGACACCAAAGACACACTTCTTTGGATTTAGACGTAGCTTATAGTGCTCTAGATGCTCAAAAATCTTCTTGAGAATTATCGGGTGCTCCTCCCTTGTTCTTGATTTCCCTAACAGATCATCAACATAATCTTCCATTATGATGTGAATGATATCATGGAAGATAATGGTCATGGCACGCTGGTAGGTTTCCCCCACATTCTTGAGGCCAAAGGGCATGACATTATAAGAGAATGTGCCCCAAGGTGTGGTGAAGGTTGTTTTATGTTGATATTCAGGCACAATTTTGATCTAATTATATCTAGAGAAGCCATCCATGAGGGAAAGCATCTCGTGCCCTGTAGTTAAGTCCACCAACATGTTGATGTTTGGCAAAAGGAAATCATCCTTGGGACAGGCTTTTTTGAGGTCCCAAAAATCTATGCAGATCCTGATATTCTTGTTTGGTTTGGCGATTGACACTATGTTGGAGATCTAGTCAAAATAGTCAATAGGTCTTATGAATCCAACTTCTAATATCTTTTCTAGCTCTTTCTTGACCAATAGAGCTACTTAGGGTGCATTTTCTAGAGTTTTTACTTGACAGGTTTAGCATTACATCTAGATGATGTACTACTAAAGTATGATCAAGACCTGAAATATCTGAATATGTCCATGCAAAATTGATGATACCTTCTTTGATAAGTTGGGTGATGGTGGAGTACTCTTCCTCTGATATTTCTTTGGCTACATATGTGATTTTGGGATCCTCTTCAGTTCCCAAATTTATTTCTTGTGTTTCCTCAATCAAAATGGGTGATCCTTCAAACAACTGAGTTCCTACAAGGGGAAGATGAGCATCCCCATCTTCCAGCGTCTCATCAAGGTTTTTGCTATCAGATACACCCTTGTTTTTACTTTTTCTAATTCAAGAAGCACCTTAGGGAGGTTTTCGCTAGGTGACCCTTTTTTATTTTGTTTCTTTTTACTTTTGTGGTTAGGGTGTTCATCTTCCCCCAATCCCATAATATGTATGTACATATCCACTGAGGGAAAGGTATCGATAGGTGTGCTAACATGTAGGTCCCAGTCTATGAGTTCGAGATGACAAAGGGATAGACTGATGGTGCAAATGGATAGGCATTTGAACATAGAAGAAAGGTCTATGTGATCTACATCATCGTACACGAGTTTGATGGATTCTTCCTCTAGTATGTCTTTGAGGAGACTGTTGCTCACACTGATGTTGTTAGAGGCACTAGATGATGCCATAGGACCCTTTTGTTTGGTGTCATAACCTAAGTCCAAATTCCTTGGACACACAAAAGTGTCTATCAGTTGTCATCTTCCTTACTCTTCTACACCAAGACCTCCCCCTGATAATTGTTTTTCTCTGCAAACTTAGAGGTCCAAGGATAGGTCTCTTGGAAATATTCTTTCAAAGGGGGAGAGGGTTCAGGTTCCTCACGATATACCCATTGGATGATGTCATCTTTTGGTGTGTCTTGCCTTAATCCAGGAGAGCGAAAGGTGCTAGATTCCATATTTTTGGTGCTCAAGGTGATCGTCTTCTCTTCTTTCTTTAGTACAGACTAAGAAGGTTGGCCGTATGTGTGTGGTGAGGGTGGCATAGTTGCCACATTCAAAGTTGTGTGCATTTCGTATTCACCACATCCCTTGTCAATGATTTGGACTTTGGTAAGGGTGGAATCAAATGCAAATGATGGAGTGGATGAAGTAATAGTTAGTGTGTTGGTAAATGAATGGGATGATGATGTCGGAGGTGGTCCCATTTCTACTCCAGGGCAATAATGAGAATGGGGGAAAGAAGCTTCTAATGTGCAGCAATATTCAAATGGTTGAGGATTTGCGTGTATGGTAACTTCCATCCCATTAAATGGGAATTTCAGACATTGGTGGCATGTGGATGGAATTGTTTGCATGGCATGGATCCATGGACGGTTGAGGAGGAGGTTATAGGGGAGTTTAGATCAAGGATGTGACAAGTATTGTACTATATCACGAGCCCAACCTGAATTGGAAGACATATTGTCCCCTCAAAATCATGCTTTGCATTATCATACGCCTTGATAGTGATGACTTAGTTATTTAAATCAGCATGGGTGTATCCCACCTATTTTATAAATTTCAATGTGCAAAGATTCAGGGAAGAACCATTATCTACCAAGACCCTCTTTACATTGTTATGATTTACAAGGACCTCAAGATGGAGGGGATGATTATAGTTTGATTCAATCTAGGGCATGTCGTTTTGGCTAAAACCTAGTTGATAGGTTGTTGAGAGGTGTCCTACCAATGCTTTACATTGTGTAGGGTCTATGTCATTGGGAACTTGGGTGTCCTATAAGGCCTTAGTTAAGATTTCTTGGTGTATGGGAGAAGACTTAAGCAAATCTAGAATGGATATCTTTGTTGGAGTCTTTCCTAGATGATCAAGAATGTTGTATTGAGAACTCATAGGTGGTGGCTAGGTGGATGTGGAGGCTCTAGGGACTGTGATACAGGTACATCAGGTCATAACAACACATTGTGGGTCCTTTCCTTTTACGTGTAGCATGGACACACATGGCTCTACCTGTTTGATGTGCATGACGATGCCTTGATAATCAAATGACACATTTTTATAACTGATGTTGTTTGTGTTGTTATTCTGATTATCATTGTTGCTAGGCCCAGGATTAGTGTTTGATGTGCTAGGAACTTGATTATGCTTAGGGAAATCATTTTGATATATTTGCAGTTGAGCATTGGATGAGGGTGACGTGTTGGCATCCACATGTATATCACCCTGATCTATGAGATCCTGGATGTATTTTTTCAAACCTTGACATTTATTCAATGTATGCCCTTTAATCTTATGGAACTCACAATACTCATTGTCTTTGTACTAGGGTAGTTTGGGCTTAGATTCATCAAGAGGTTTTGTCACAGGATATGAAATTGAGTAATTAGCTTGAAGGATCCTATTAAACACGACACTTAGGGGTTCTCCTAGTTGAGTAAATTGATGCTTGTTACCACCTTGATTGTTCTAATTGGATTGTTGGGGTGGACAAGGTGCCCCTTATGGCACTAATATAGCATTAGGAATTGACTATTGAGGAGGGGAATAATGTGGCTTCTAGGAAGCATTAGCCACTTGGATGTGTTTGGTGTCAGTGACACCATCATTGACAACATTTTTGTTCTTGTTTCAATAATGAGGCTTATCCCTAGATGACTTCTCTTTATCAAAGTTAAATATTTTGACTAATCTTTTGGCAATAAGTGTCATCTCAAGGATAGGACCTTTCTCCACTATTTCCATAAACGTTGTGACACAATGAAGTCTGAAGTTGTGGGCCATATCCGAATGAGATTTTTTGATAAATAGGGTGACCATGTATTTTTCCCTTAGCAAGTATTTCATCCGATTGGCTAAAGCTCTCCATATTTGAAGATAACTCGCAAAGGTTTCTCCCTCATGCTACTTTTCTTTCAAGAGATCTAACGTATCAATATCTTTCTTCAGATTAAAGAAGTGGGAGACAAACTATTCCAAAAGTTGCACAAAGGACTTGATAGATCCTTTTTCGAGGCCCATAAACCAATCAAGAGCTATCCCTTGTAAAATCATAGGAAACAATCATATGAGGTAATTGTCATTATGCATGACTTCTTGGCAATGGGCATAGAACCCTTGAAGATGAGCCTTGGGGTCTTTTTTTCCTTTATATTTATAAAATTTTGGCATTTCAAAATGCTTTGGGAAAGGAACCAATGAAATCAAAGGATCAAATGGATAGGGACAAATGTCTTCAAACTTAAATGATTATTTTTTGTCCCTGCTTGCAAGTCCTTTAACGCAGCTTTGACTTCTTCCAAATCTTTATTGATAGGCGCTGCAGGAGTCGGATTAGATGGATTAGGTTGATTGTATGGAGGATATTGCTGATATGATGAGGACAGGGAAAAAGTGGTTTGGTCATAAATTGTAGTAGGTGTGTATGGAGGCGTTTGCTAGTATTGATTGGCGTATGTGGATTGCAATTGGGAATTGACGTAAGAAGGATAGGAAGATGACATATTTTGATAGTAAGAGGTGGAAGCTGCTTGTTGATATGGTGGTTGTTGTTGATAATATAAAGTGGATGGAGTACCCTGCTGATATTGTGTAGGAGCTTGGTAGTATGATGATGTGGAATCTCCTTGTTGATATGACGGCGGTTACTGATAGTAGGAAGTGGATGGAGCACCTTGTTGATAGGGTGGCTATTGATGAGTGTAGTATGGGTTAGATTGGTAATTGTATGCAATGTTGGGCTGATGTGTGACATATGGAGGTTGTTGTGGATTAGACATCTGTTGGTAAGGATTTGAGTGTGATTGTGGAGGGTTGGTGTAAAGTGGTGGTTGAGTCCACAATGGATTCTGGGGGGGGAAATTGGGATTGGGATTGGGATTGGATGGAACAACATAAGCAGTATATGTGCTTGATGGATGGTAGAGATATTGTGCGAGGGGGTTACGTTGCGTTTGTGTGGGAACATGTGTATGTTGGGGTGGTTGTTGTTGTTGTGGTGGTTGTTGGTAAGGTGTACGAGATGGGATGTGTTGTTGTTGTGGGATCATTGTGGAGGCACCATGGGGCGGTTGTTGAGGCTGTGAAGCAGCTTGTGTTACTTGATGTGGGGGTAGGAACAGTAGTGTGTTGTTGTGGAATAAAAACATTTTGTTGTGGGATTGTGACGTTTAGCTATGGGGGTTGTTGATGTTGTGGAGGTTTTTGATGAGGTGGTTGAGACAAGATAGCAGCGATAGTGGTATGTTGTGATGGAACTTGCGAGGGTATAGAAGTGTGTTGCGGTGGTGCCTGCAACGTAGTGGATTGTTGAGGATTAATGGGAGGCTTTTGGAACATAGGGATGTTGCCTTGAGGTGTTGGTGGTAAATTTCCAATAGGTACAAACCTTGGAGGTTGCATCAAAGCAAGAATAGGATTTCCCCTAGTGTTGACGGGTGGTTGACCAAGATGTTGAGGCCGAAGTGGCAAAGCATATGGAATATTTTGTGGCATACCATAGGCATAGGGGTCGTTAGGGTCAAGTTGTGCCCCTAAGGCCAAGGTTAGAATGTGAGGATAGCTTGCGACTTGGTACATCACGACATTTCTAAATCTAGGTTGATACAAATTCTCTATAGGTGCACTTTCGAGGACAATACAAATTTCTCATAATATTTTGTGAAGTCTATGGGTCTTGAGGCATTGAAAGAGACTGGGTGTCGGCATATTGTGACATATCAAAATCAGGTGGCAATTTGATTCCTTTCATGATTAAAGTGGCAAGAATCTTATCCACACGCTCATTGAGGAGGCTATCCGTCATCTAAACATTGACGGGATTGCTAAGGTGTTCGTCAACTATGACTTCAGGCTGATTGACCATGTTATCATCACCGATCGGTGAAGTGTTTTGAACGTTAGTATTGGACTGTGATGAGGCATCGTTATTGGGATCCTAACGGATATTTGCACTATTGTTAGGATCTTGAGGGATATTTGGCTGGGAACCCTGGGCTTGTTGTTCTACCATTTGCTTTTTTGCTTGTGATCGGGTTTGAACGGGCATGAAAGTGAAAAACTACTAGGTGATCCACTAAGATGAGGCTAAACTCTAAGATGTGATGCAAAGATGACCTAAGTGATGATTCAAGGATTGATTGGATTGGGCAAGGGATCAATAGACTGGATGATTGGATAGGGATGTGATTGGATTAGATTGGTTGATGAAACAATTGATAAGATTGGATGATGGATGAGATAGGATGATGAAAGTGATTCTAAACCAAGTTCAGAAATCACCCTAGGTGACTTAAAGTGTTGATTGACCAAATTAAAGGATAGATAGATGATTACGGCACCGAATCCACCTTCAGATGAAAGTGGATTGATTGGGCTGAAGATGATGACTGACTTAGGACAGATGATGATCCTAAGCAGATGTGTAAGATAATGATCGATTTTAGACACCTAGGCCAATTTGGATAATAACCTCTAATGAAGTTCATGGGATTTTGATTGAGAAAATGAAGCTGGATATGCAACCTAGAGATGTTTTAAGATGTACCTATATGATTTGGATAATGAACGGACAATGCATATGGACTAAAGTGAAGATTATGGGTGAAAGGAAGGTGGTAAAAATTCTTTGATTTTCACAAACGGCTTGGAAAATAACAAGCTTTTGGGGGCCCAATAAATTAAGTCTCTGGACAAAGATCAGACTCGCCTAAACAGGTGAAAGAATCGCCTAAACAAGGTGTAAAATTGCCCAAATAAGAGGCAAACTCACCCAAACAAAGGTTAGGTTCACCTTAAAAAGGAGGTAGACTCGCCCAAATAGGAGGTAGACTCACCCAAACAGAGGTCAATTTCTCCCAAACAGGGTTCAGAATCGCCCAAACAAGGTGTAGGTTCACCTAAACAGTGCTTAGAATCGCCCAAACAAGGTGTAGAGTCACCTAAATAGGGTTCAAAATCGCCCAAACAAGGTGCAACATCGTCTAAATAGAGTTTAGAATTGCCCAAATAGGGTGCAGGGTCACCTAAATAACTTTTGGACTTGTTTAAATCTAAAAATGGTCAAACGATGTTGATAAATGAGGTAACGGGCCACTCTAATGGGGGAAACAGACTCTTCGAACAAACAAACGGATTCTTCGCAACAAGGAAACGAACTCTTGTAATGGGGAATTGGACTCTCCAAATAGGGAAAATGAACTCGTCTAATAGGAAAACAAACTTGTATAACGGGAAAATGGACAATTATAACGGGAACACAAACTTGTTTAACGGGGAAACAGACTCGTCTAATGGGAAAATGGACTCTCCTAATGAGGAAACAGACTCTCCTAATAGGGAAACAGACTCTCTTAATGGGGAAATGAATTCTCCTAATGGGGAAACAAACTCGTCTAATGAAAAAAAGACTCTCTGAATGGGGAAACGAATAAACAGGGACTCAAACAGAAGGCGGGATTGGCTGTTCTGGGAGCATATTCGCCCAAATATGTTGCAGAATCACTTATCTTCAGGAATGGGAGAATATAATGACTCTAGGAACTAACAGGGGACTGAAACATTAAGAACAATCGCTCAAAGATGAAGCAAGTTCACCCCTTTTGATGAAACAGGCGAATGTGATGGATTGTTTGACTGACAAGATGACTCAAACAATAAGCAAAATTGCCCCTTTAGTGATTAGGCTCATCCAAAACAGTAGCAAGCTCACCTAAACAGGGTGCAGACTCACCTATTATATGGAGAATGGGAAATTTTGATAGGAAATGACTAAGAGATGACTCAGATAGAAGACAAGGTCACCCCTGTGGATAATAGGTTCACCCCAAATAGAAGCAAACTCACCCCTAACAAAAGCAAATTTTCCCAAATGGCAGACTTGGACTAGACTGGGTGAAAAATAGCTAAGTGTGGCAAAGGACAAAAACACAAGTAGCAAACAGCAAATAAAGTTGACTCAACCAAAAAAAATGCACTAGTTTCACACAAAGAAGATAGTTCAAGCAGCACAATCCTAAAATTAGTGAGAAGGGTATGGCCAACACGATCCTCTATCTAGGTTGAACAAGGTGAACTAGGGAGTCCTTGATATACACCCAATACGTGAGGCACAACCATGAACACCAACTCGTCACAAGTGTGAGTCAGGAACCCCCAATGAGGTACTAGAAACTCAGACCAACTCTTCATGTCTTATCTAGGTATCACCCTAGCTTTGACGCTTCGCCAGACACAACATCACTAGATTGGGGTATAGATTTGGCTCTCCCCCCTTTATATACCCCACCGGTATATGTGGTTAGGATCGTCCCTTGGGGTGATGAAATCCCCAAGTAGGTCTCACTAAAAGAATACGCTAGACATTTTCAGCTAGTCCCCAAGCTCGCACAAAGCGCAAGGGGAGAGCTCATACGTTCTAGTACCTCCTAGGTAACACAAATGGACTGAAGTGGACTATGATTTCTCATCACCCAGGATCACCAAATGGTGCAATGGGATTGGATACATCAATGACCCACTTAACAAGCATGACAAACAAATATATTTGACCCTCTAATTA
The DNA here is from genome assembly GCA_007258455.2 of Sequoia sempervirens. Lineage (NCBI taxonomy): Eukaryota > Viridiplantae > Streptophyta > Pinopsida > Cupressales > Cupressaceae > Sequoia > Sequoia sempervirens. The sequence goes on from VDFB02351874.1 coordinate 197,631, forward strand.
GTTCTATGTGTGCCTAACTAGTATGCAAAAAAAAAAAAACCAACAAAACTAACTAATCTAGGACCGATTGTTCTACAATAGAATGTTAGTAGTTTGAACCTCCGACCTTGGACAAGCAAAAAATAGTTGCACAAACATTAGCAAAAAGTAGACACACTCACCAACAAACAGGTTAGGGGGTCAGCACCTGAAAATAACAAGAAATGAATACTAAAACTGAAGATTTAAGTCATTGCTTTACCTCAGAATCGCTTGTTCTGACAACAGAATTGCCCTCTTTAGCAGCAAAATTGCCCCTATTAGTACTTAGTAGAATCACCTATTTCATAGGCAGGTTCGCTTGTTTGCAGAAAGCAGGCTCACCCAAGTTAGGAGCAGGGTCACCTGTTTGAGAAATAGGGAGCAGATTTGCCCCTGTTTGATAGATGGAAAAATTTGCAAATGTAGATTCACCTCCGTGTAAAGCAGGCTCGCCTATTTTGATGGAAGAATTGCCCCTGTTGCTACAAAATCACCTATTCCAGTAGCAGAATCACCTTCGTGTGACCTAAACTTGCAAAACTTCAAACAACATAGCACATAAAAAGAATATACTCGTTTGTGGGTCCCACCGGGCATGCCAGAAATGCGTGCAGCATGTTCTCATACCCTAAACGATGCAAAACCAAATAAATACAACAAGGAGAAGAACACAAAGCAACACCTCAAGATTAGCCTAGTTAGACTTGAACAAAATAAAGATGAAAACAAGTATATTACCTTGCCCGAGTGGATTGGTTGGTTGGCCCTTTGATATTGATTGTTTTGTGTACTCCTTGATGGAAAATTGCCTAAGATGATATGCAAAATGATGTGGATTCAATGGAGAATGCAATGGTGGATTTGGGTATTTGAATGAGTGTATGAAATGAATGCAATATGAGCTTAAAAATTCAACAATGGTGGATGAGAGTGCTTGAATGTGAGCTTGAGTGCTAGAGTGAATGTTTGAATTGTGAATTTTGTGAATGTCTCTGAAAATAAGACTAAAATCCTCTATTTTAGGGGAAGAGTCTCTAGAGAATTAGATGGCCAGGATTTAGCCACCATGGACAAGATGAAGGGTTGTGGTGATTTGAGGACTCACAAGTCCTCACATCTTGCCATATGGAAGTGAGGTGGAAAGAGGACATGTGATGTGGAGGTACTTGCAAGTACCTTGGGATTGGGAGAATATTTTCTCAAAAAGGAAGTTTTTGTCCCCATGTGTGAAGGATGTGACACATGAGGAATTTTAGAATTCCTCACTAATCATCATGGGGAAGAGAGAAACCCTTGTAGCAGGTAAATGTGAATTTTTAATTCACAAGATTGGAAGTACCTTGGGGATAAGGCAAGGTCCTCATAAAGGAGGTCCTTTTTCCCCATGTGGGAGATGTGACATATGAGAGATTTTAGAATTTTTCAACAACCCACATAGGGAATAAGAGAGTCTTGGAGAAATAAATGTGAATTTTTAATTCACATGGGGAAGAGGTTGTCTTGGCTAAATAAAGAAAACACTTATGAAGGTTGACTTGGAGGTATGATATTTATGGCATAAGGATTAGATTAAAGTTGTGCAAACAGGTGATTAAGAAGACTAATGAAGGATTAGAGGCAAGTGGCAAAATATGGAGGATGTGACATTAATCCTAATTAAGGGTGTGAACATCCTAATCATGGATTAATTAAACTAATCCAGATTAGAAGAGGATTATGGAGGATGTGACAAGGAGAGAGAAAATAAGGAATTTAAAATTGATTTAAATTCAAAAGGTCAAATGACGAAATTAAATAAATTGATATATTTATTTAATTTAGAGAAGAATGGATGAAAGGTAAAGTATTTGATTATTAAATTAAATACTTTAGAAACCTTAGGAAAAGGGGAAATATTAATTAAATAAATCACTTAATTAATATTGATGGGGAATATGAAATAGAGGAATAAAAGAGACAAATTTGACCATATGGGGTGGTCAAATTTGGATGTCTACAATTACCACTCAAAAAACCCTTGTAGAAACCTTGGTAATGGAGATCTTGGAAGGTCTACAACTTGCATGAAATGGATTCAATGGATGTGAATCTTGATACTTTAAATAATGCTTCGAATGCTTGAACTTGATCTTGAAACCTACATCACAATGTTGCTCCAAAAACATGCATGATGCAAGAAGAATTTGGCATGATGATTAGATCTTGAATGTTGCAATAAATCTTTGATAAATCTGCTCTTGAATGCTCTTGATCATCAACTTTTCTCTTTTGAAATTTCTCTTCAAAATGATCTCTAGATATCTTGAAAATTGCTAGCCTCTTAGATGTTGAAATGTGAAATAACCTTTTATTTATAGGTATATATCCTTAATTTCCTGAAATTCAAATATTACAAGCCAACATTGAAATATGGATTTGGGGACCTTAAAATACCACCAAAAACATATTTTAAATTTAGGTACAAAGGAATAGGGAGGACCCATTCGGGCGAATGGGTCCCAGTTCCCTATTCCTAGAACACGCAATGGTCGAGGTAAAGTGTTAGGTATTGGCATTAATTATTGTCAAGTTTCCCCTTTGAAAAATGTAATTTATTAGGCTTGAAAATGAATAATAGGGATTATTAATGCCTAATTAAGTCCAATTTAATTAAGAGGGCCCAAACAAGTGTGAAAATGTAAAGAGGTACATTTCTCAACACTAAACTAAGGCATTATTAAGTCCAATTTAATTAGGAGGACCCAAACAAGTGTGAAAATGTAAAAGGATACATTTTTCTACACTACACATTTATTGTACTAGGTATTCATTTCTAACTATGAATAAAATTATCATGTACATATTTCCTACAATCTTCCACTTGCATATCTTGATTATCTGCCATTATACTAATCTCCTATTTCCTTTTTATAAATTATAAAGTTATCTTCTCGACATTGGTTTTCCCCCAAAACCACGAAGAATTATATCATAAGGTAGAGAATATGGAATCTTGAGACAAAGAGTGAATGAATTCTCAAATTTGTATTTATGGCATTAGTAATGAAAATATGTGGGAATACGTGTATAAAGGACATGTATATGGTCAAACATAAAAAATGTGTGTCAATGAGGATGGAAAATATTAGGAAAAAAGTCAAACATAGCATAAAAGTGTCATATGTCACCATGTAATCAACTTAAGACACTCTTAAAATAGGCCCAAAACTAGATGGGATTTGGCATGTGTGTGTTAATTTCATAGTTATATTTTTCCTCTACTTTCAGGTGCATGTGAACCTTAAATGAGTATTTATTGTAAACTAAATGAGAACTTACAAAAATAAATTTAAAATATTCAATCATAAAATTATATTGGGGTCCATGTAAAGCAATATACCCTACTAGAAATCTACATGTGTTATTTCTCCTTAGTATGCACACTCTGCAAAAACCTACAAAATAGAGAAAGAATACACAATGAGTGGATTCCTCCTCAAAGTTGAAATGAACATTAATCATGAAAATTCTTTAGGTATCTAGGAAAAAAAAATTAAAAAAAAAAATAGTATATTCTTAGGAAAATTATGCCCATATAGAGAGTGGTTGTGGCATATCAGGCCCTACAATATCATGTAATAAGGATAAAACATCAAGTTGCCATGTTATGATTAAGATATATCTAGAGACAATAATGATTTTTTGTATTAGTACATGTAATTGTGTAGTCTTAAAAATGAGTGTTAGCAACAAGATATGCCTCTTTCAATTGGTTACACCATTATATACAAAGTATTGGAAGAGAGAAAATAATAAATAAAAATAAAATTATTCTAAGAATGTAAACATATAAATAATGTAAATTAATAAGTATCATGACTAAATTTTGTAAGAATTAAGTAAAAAATATAAGATAATAGACATGAAATAATGTGCACCAAAGATAGCTTCAAGAAGTTACTGAAGCTATTCACATTCTTTGCATGTTCTCTATAAATAACAATGTAAGATTTTTTTGTATTAATAAAAAGGGAGCTACCCCCATGGTAGCAGTTTGCAAAACAAAATGTACCAAAGATAAGCATGTGGTTGTTATGAGTATGATAAAATCATAAGGTGAATGTAAATAGTATGGTTAGGAATGGTTTCCCTAATGTGGCACTTATTGCATGGTAAGGCATGCAAGTACACATAAATAGATAGGGGAAGGGGTGATTTCCTTTGTGTGGTGAAGCTAGCTCTAGAAACACAATCAAGAATGTAGGCACAAGATAGTATGAGGAATTCCAAATTCATGCAAATATAATAAGATAACACATGACAAGGATAGCACAATGGAGAATGAAAACTGAAAGATGCCCTAAATCTAAAAGTATATCTCAAGAAGCATGATAAGGCAATGTGATTGCATGGTAGGATAATGAAATGGTGGGAAAGAGGGACACTAAATAGAAATTTAAAGATCCACTATAGGTATCTTTCCCTAGGGGAAATTCATTATGAAAGAGATCACAAGGAGTAGAGATTGACTATCAACCTCAAAGGTGATTCAATCAAACCTGGATCTCAATTCCTTAGGGCAGTAGGATAATGGGATAGATATTAAACCAATTTGATATGATATGTAATGCCTAAGCTAAATGAACTATAAGACCTAGAACATGAAATTCAAATTCTCAAAAGTACAAAAATGGAAACTACACTTTGTAGGAAAATCTAAGAAGGGTAAGGAAACATGTACCAATCACCAAAAGTAGGATTGGAGCTATATTGAAGGATAGGTTGATCCTATGGCGAATGGGTCCTAAAAATTCTTTTTGTATTCTTTGAGGCAGGATCTTAGCTTATATTTTGCATAGTTTCCACTATCGAAAAGCCAAAAATAAATTATGAATCTAAGTTTCCATGACTTGACAACAATGAATGCAACAAATGCAAGATTGTAAAATTTCTCTTCAAGATCTTCAATCCTTCATCAACCTATAATATGCACATACAAGGAGGTAAAAATTGTTTTGTTTGAATGGGGGTTTTCCTTAGTCAAGCCCCATGTATGGCAATTAAACCTTGATAGGAAGATAATGACAATGGAGAAGGAAATGATGAATGAATACTTGCTTGCTAAAACTCAGCAAACCTTCAATGGCTTCCCTTAGAGGACTGAAGTCAAACACATCACTCCAAGGACTTGATCTTTCTTTGCTTGATTTGTTGGACACTTGAATGCTTGGATGCTTTGAGGATCAATAATGCATACTAGCCTTCACAAGATGATATGAACACACATAATCTTAAACATGATGATGGGATCTTGATTATTGCAACAAATGATTGATAATTTGCTCTTGAATGCTTTTGACAATAATATTTTCTCTTTCAAAAGTTTCTTATTAAGTGTTATTAGATTTGAATTGATAAAAATACTATGTATTTATAGGTGTTTATCTAATTCCCCAAAACCTAGATTCTAAAAGCTAACAATTACATATGAAATCTTAGTCATTAAAATACTACCAAAAATATATTAAAAATGGGTCGTGGAACTTGAAGGGGACTCATTCACCCTTGGGAGAATTGTTCCTAGCATAAAAATCTAAGACACCCATTCTCCAATGTGATTAAAATATTAATTGCATTGATTAAATGTTGGTTTCCCTTTCAAAAATTAAGAATAATAAGGCTTTAGAATGCATAATTTGGAAAATTAGAAGCTTAATTAAGTCTAATAAATTAAGGGACCCAAAAAAAGCATGAAATTGTAAAGGTATACAATTTCCTACACTATAGATAATATCACAATGAAGAATAGTATGGTCACATAATATGTAGTCAATAATCATAGCTACATATGAGTAATATAGGCATGATGATAAGGCTCATAAATAACATGTGACCCAAGTATGGTATCAAGTCATATGTATCAAGTAATTAAAGTAGAATATAGGAATCATAAGAGATGGTTATTGGGATCAAATTAGTATATACGAATAAAAATTATAAATAAATTATCATGGTTAATCATAACAATTATAAAATTAGGAAGCAAGGAAAATTTTAAAAAATCAATTTGGTGAAAATGAATGAAAATAAGGATAATGTTTGTAAGGGAAATAAATAATATGTGAACAAGTAAAATACATTAAATAAAAAGAATGCAAACTACTCTAAGTTAGGGAGGTAAAACATAAAAAAGATATAGAAGATGAAATGAGTATATAAAACACAACAAACAAGGAATAATAAAGAAGGTTAAAATTGAATAATAAAATAAAAATAAAAATAAGAACTATATGTATATAGGGTGTGAATACTAATGGATTGTCAAATAAATATTTAAATTGAACATCCTCATCCTCTAAGAAATTGTTTCCATAAGGCATATTTGATGGTTTCATGTACTACTTATCCTAACATGCATCGAATTGGACAATGGTTAAAGGAGGGAAGTAGATAAACCAAACAAAAAAATTAGATGAAGCAATTTACCACATGTAACTTGTAAGACTTCTAATTCTTGTGTCTTGTTGATAAATAAGTTATGAATCATATTTTCTAATTATATATGGTTCTCTACATGAGCCAAGCTAGAAATTTCATAACAAATTCTTATTGTTGACGTGGGAATTAAGATCATAATTATCCCCATTATTTTTTATTAGTTAAGCAGGGGAAGGGCCCTGATCCCATGGTATAGCCAGAACTTAAAAGAAAATAGGGTGGGTAAAACAACACCACCAGTCAGCAATAAGAAACAACATATCTAGGGAGGCACGCAAGCCAAAAAATAGAATTTTAACCATGGAACCACTATACCTAATCAAAAATAGGAGATTACTACAATGGTTCTTTAAATCACGTAGACCATTTATCAGGTCCACCATATACCAACAAGTCTGAAACCATAGCAGAGCTATTTGGAAATAGTAGTCTGGAATATAAAAACCAATCAACAAAAAGAATAGAGCAACCATATCAAGAAATAGTACAAGAACAATGCTAATCATTGGCATTAGCTAACAAATCCCCTTGATCACCAAACTGAGAGACCAACTTCCTCCAAGCTAGGCTAGCTTCAATGGTAACAATAGCCATTCCAAGAGTGGGCAAGACAACCCCACTCCCAACCACTAGAAAATAAGCATTCTTTGAAAGTTTGAGACTATGCACACTCTTCAAAACTACCAACCAGTAGCAAGCCTTGAGCTCAGAAAGCCACATTCTAGAGCCATAACTAATCCTCTCCAATAACCAATTTGCTTCCATCCAATTATTGCAGATTGCAAAACATTTTGAAACCAACAGATCATGAGGCAACCATCTCACAGCACTCTTAACTCTAATAGATCCCAATTCAAATTTGAACACCGCAAAACAGTTGAAGAAGCAAATAAACTTCATAATCCAACTTTCCTCTCTGCCTCCATAGGAGAAGTTACCATGAGAACCTTGTCTGCAACAACAAAGAGTCTTCAACATACCTGAACTCCACCTCAATAGGAGTGGTCTCCACCTCAATTGGAGCTACAAGGGAGAAGACTTGTTGAAGAAGCATAAGCAACCCACCCCATTCTCAGAATGCATCTCCACCTCCATAGGAGAGGACTCCACCTCAATAGGAGACACCCTCTGAAGAGACAAGAAGGTAGCACACACCCTTGTAGAGAGAGTACACATAGTAACCAAGGGAAATAAGAGCACCTGGACCTTCAACGAGAGCTTAGGAAGCAACCCCACCAACGAAGACATCAATAAGCCTTGCACAAGCAATGTATAAATGCCAAAAAAGAAACCCACAAAGACATCTTCCAACATCACGTACAGCTTCCTCAAAAGAGCTATCAAACCAACCCCAACAGGAGCCAGACTGACCAGAGAATCAGCTAACAGAGTCAATGAGAACTTAGGAAGCAACCCCACCAACGGAGATAACCAGAGCACTCGAGCCTTCAATAGGAACTTAGAGAGAAATCTCACCAACAGATAACTCAAAATGGACAACAAAAACTCAGGGGCCATAAGGAAGAGAAAAGAAAGCAATCAAGCTAAGACCATATAGCACGAAACCTGGGAGTGTACATCACCTTTGATGAACATCAGCAAGCCTTGCATTAGTGAATTTGGTATTCTAAGAAAGAAACCCACAGAGGTATCCTCCAACATCAAGTACAACTTTCCCAGAAGGGCTTTCAGACCAACCCCAACAAGATCCATATCAACCAGAGACTCAAATTTGAAACTCTTCAGCCAACCAACAACCGACAACCTTCTAGCAAAGAGGACATTGAAGAATTCCTCATACACCTTATTCATCTTTTCACTAAGAGCTTCAACAACAAACCAGCCAACAAGTCTGATAAACAACAAAGAGGACTCCAACAAAGTAGGTTGGACCCCCCAAAACCTCCTCAAATAGAAAAAATCATCATCATTATCTGAGTCAAAGCCATCATAACCGCCTTCAACAAAGGAATTAAAAGTTCCTTTCCCAATCCCTCCCAACAAAGAGCCCAAACACCCAGAAGAAGACAAATATCTCCCAAAAGAAAACCGCACCAAGGCACAAAGGAAAAGACCCTACATCAATAGAGAGCTTAGGAGCAAAACAAACACCCCACAAAGGAGACACTTAACAGGGTTGCAAACCACAAGCATAAGCAAAATATTGTTAGGGGACAACAGGAAAACCAACACCAGACACCAAAGGAGGACAAAGACAGCCAAGGAGAGTGAAACAGAATCCATAGTGAAGGGAGAGACCACAAAAGTAAAGGGTTGAAGCTGGCCGAGGGGTTCTGCATAGACCACTCTCGCACCAAAAAAGGGAGCACAAAAGCAGAAAGCTAGAGGAGGCACCAAAACCCAGACTCCCCAAGCCAACACAACACCATACTATGCAACAAACAAATAGACTACCATAGCCAAGCGCACCCAACCCACACCCCAACACAAAAAAGGGACATTGGGAAGAGCAGTTGCAAGCCCAAGGCAACTCGACCATAAGCAAGAATCCCCACATCCAAACTCTATTGCCAACAAACCAAAACCAAGCATAGAAAACATTTCATTCCTTGTGAATGAAAGGCCAGGAGCAGTTGAAATCAACGGAAAAACCAACTGCTCCAAGACACCAATCGAACCAACGACACCAAGAGAGAACCTAGAAGCAACCAATACTGCCCCAACGCAATAGCCACCAACAAACACTCCAGGAAATTCAAACAACCACCAAGTAGCAAGAAGGCATGGCTCCAAGACTACAAAAGGCCCAAACAACAAATCTCCAACCAACCCCTCTAGGAAAATAGGTTGCCAGGGGCAAGCAAAACACAAGACCACCTCCACAAAGCGAAGCAGACTGGAATCCGCCACATAGAATTCAACAATGCCTTCCTCAAAGATGGACGAAGTTCCAACCATCCCAAAGAGACAGCTAGGCAAACTGAACACAATAGAATCTACATCTAAAACCTCATCTCCAGTGCCTCCACCCTCAAAATCCGCACAAGGAGAAGCAAAACGAGCATCTCCATATCCTTCGAAAGGCACAAAATAGAAACCAGCAGGCCAACACTATAGCTAAACATGTTCAAGAGACAGAATATGGCTAGGAACTTTCACCAAACATTCCACATAAGCCCTAAGAAGTCATGGAAAAGTAGGAAAAATTCCTCATACCGACCCCCAACAATAATCCAATGCCACAAGATCTCCCACAACCAAAAATCATCATCCTCATCATCGAAATTGGACCCTCCCTCCTCTGCTTCACCAGTAAAATTCAAAAACTGCAACCCACCACTCACCTTCATCGCCTTTATCCCCATTGTTATCAACATTATCATAATAAAATATTATATTTTTATTAGAATGGTTAGCCATATTAGGTATAGGTGAGCATTCCTTCCCAAAGGAAGATTAGTATCATGAGTAGCTTATGGTATAAACAATGTAATGACTTATGATAGATGAAAGAAAAGCACAATATAACACTTTCAATTTTTTAAATAAAAAATATTAGTGAGGTACATCAAATTTAAAAATGAATCCCTAATAAAATATTATTAAAGGATGGGTGGAATAAGCAAAAATGGAGCTCACAAAGAAAGGCACAAATCCTAAAGTGGTTATTTAACAGTAAAATGGCAAGAGTATAGGCATACAAACCCTAAAAATAACTAAAAAATGATAATGCAACCAAAAATTATATATCTAAAACCTTAAAAGCAACTAATGTACAAACCTTAAGGTGATGTGAAATCATATGGGTTCACCAAAAATAAATATAATAACATTTCCCTAATGTTAATCTAGGCTTAGTAAATAAATACATACAAATCAACAAAAAATGACCTACATTAAATAAAGGATAGCTAGGTATGATAAAGCATGTTAATCAGTACTAGTTTAGGAAATTAAATACAAAATGGTACTTGACTTGTGGAACAACAATGAAGATAAAGATCTAATGAAGCACAAAAGTCAATACCCTAATGTAGAAAAATGGGCAACCTTTAGGTGCCTATTGTTTGCAATTATATAAAAATTATAACTTACCTAATGTTGATTCCATAGCTATGGTTCAATTTTGTGCCTAGTAGATCAAATCCCTAACACAAGGCCCCAATCTAGTGCAATACAAACATCTATTATCCATTTCATTAAAATATATACTCTTTATTGCCTATTAAAGATTAAATTTAAAAATACCCTAAGGAGACCATCAGATCACAAGGCCACGTGCTCCTAGGTTGACCACCTTAATTAGAATAATTTTAGGATCCTTGCAAGATCAACAAACAATAATCAAGCATGCAACTACTCTAGATGTTGATTTTCATATAAAGTATTGTTCATCTTAATGATTTAAATCCAAGTGTTCCTAAATGTGCTCCTTGAAAATGTAAAAGATAATCAAATGAACAAATATGAATTGGATGCCTATGAATGCTTCAATGAATGTCTTTAAATGCCAAGTTATTACATAACTTCACATAAGTGTGTACTAAGTTGATGCTCAATGGCTATGAGGAAAGGGGGGATTCATTAAATTTAATTATTTTTTTGTGTCAAATCTACATCACATGGGATCACTCTTACACACCACATAACTCATCCAAGGCAAGGTGCATGAATTCTCAAGACAAAGAGTAAAGGAATGGGAATTTAAGCCTATAAATGATAAGAATGTGTGGAAAAAAATGCATATAGGACAAAAATATAGTTGAACATATAGAAATGTATGCAAATGAGGGTGCATAAGATTCAAAAAAGAAACCAAACTTAACATCAAAATATGTCACATGTCATGAATATGATATATTCTCATAATAGACCTAAAAGTAAACAAAATTTGACATAATTAACTAATTTTACTATTACAAATATATTACTAATAAACTTTAATCATATTCATTTTCAATTCCATAATTTTTCCTAATACATTTTCTAAATTAGGTTAAATAGAAGATTATATATAAACGTTAAACAATTCAATAGTTTGCCATTTTGACAAGGAATTTTCGTCTCTCACCAAATCTATGAAATAATAATATATATATATATCCAAAGGACTTATAGGTAGACTATCTAGTCGGAATAATTTGTTATGGCGTGAATGAAACATGTACGACGAAGTTGGACCCCACTAACATGGGTGTCTGCCTTTTTTCTTCATTACCTTTGTACTTTGCTTTCCAACCAAAAATCTACGAAAAAGTCATCACGCCATCTCTTACCTTGTCGTTATCTCGACCCCTTTATAGGGGTGTATCCGCGTTCTGAATTGTGGGTGACAAACATCCGTCTTAATAAGAGGAGCCCAAGCACCTTTCCAAAGGCCATAATTGTGAACATAAATTAAGAATTTATGTCTCCTAAGTAGATAGCCATTTATGTGCACCAAGGAAACCTGAGTAAGACCTTTGTATATTAGTAACTATATATAATGTAATGGGCATATTGATAATTCTAATAGTGTATATTAATAATAAAATAATATGGAAGATAAAATTGTGTATGATTATTTTTATAGGTCGAAAGGTGTTAAAAAATAATGTTACATCTAAGCATTCACATGTTCAATAAAATACATTGATGAAAGAATTTTGATACTTTATTTCGATAATAATGCAGTCTTAGAAGTGTAGATTTCAAACAAAACAAAAATTGTCAAATATAGCATGAAGATAAGTCATAATCGTATGCTAAGTTTGTTCTAGATGATACAAGTCTAGAAGGCATGTTCAATAGTCTTAGTTTTGTGGAAAAACAAACAATTGACAACTTGAGCAATAAGGTAAGGAAGGCATTCTCCCAGATCAAGTTTATGGTGCATAATCTTCCAAGCAAGAAATTGAACTTTAGCATCCACTTTTGATTTCCAATTGGCAAGGCCCAAGTGAACTGCCTAGATTCAAACCAATTCACACTTCATTTTGTATCAAGCCTTGGTTGAATTTAGATTGGACGAAGGAATTTTAACTAGATTAGATTGAGGCCATTTTTTAATATTATAGCTTAGGAACCACCTTATTTCTTTTTTAAAATTGTATTAGACGAGAACTAAAAGTTTTAGCTATAGAAAGAAAATGAATCTTGAACTTTATGGATGCCATTAAGAAGAGTGTTGGATAGTTTGCAACCATGCTTAAGTTGTACATCACTTTTTCTAGTACAAATTGTGAAGTCCCAAATGTCCCTAAATTATGTGATTTCTCTTTTAAATAAGACATTTCTATATAATTGGTTATTAAGAACCAAAGGTTGATCATTTATTGTTAGGAATTGTATGCAGAAAAAATCAATTAAATGCAAATAAAGATTAAATAGAGGAATGAAAAACATAATAATAACAGGGAGAGACAATATTTAACGTGGTTCACCCAAACTTAGGCTACATCCCCCAACAGAGAGTCCAATATTATTATCTAGTAAATCGAATCGATTACAATGAGTAATCCTTGCAACTTAATACCGCTACAAACGCTACAATACAATATCAACGGAAACCCTAATCCTTAGCCTTTTATCAAGACTTATATCGGTTACAAAAATAGGGTTTTTTATGTCAACCAATAGAAATGGGGAAAATTTAACCTCTGAGTCTAATTAGGCTCCATATACCAACATTTATATGTATCAATGTACTCCACCATATTGATGATGAAGAGAAGGCTAGTCGATGACTAAGTTATTGTCTTATCCATTCAAGAAGAGAAGAGGCTAGCTACTAGGTTTTTCTTATACTTAAGAATAGTCTTAAAGCTTCAGGTTTAACATATTATGGCATAAGGATTTCATCCTTCCACCTAATCTCTTTCCAAGTTTTGTTGGCCTTGGTTATAACAATTTTATGTCTAATAAGCACCTTCCAAGTTGCAAAATCATGAAGTGTAAGAGCTGAGATATAGCTATGATACCATGTAAGAGTTGTTGATGAACTCGAGCACCCAGGATCACCTGCAAAACCAAGATAAACCTTCCACACGAGAGCAGCAAGAGATAAACTGCAGGAATATAGTGCAATAACAAAATGATGTTATTATCACACACTAAATGATACAATATGCCTCAACTCTCCCTTGAATTGATTGAGTTAATATGAAATCATCTAGACTAGATAGGAGCTAGATAGGAGGGAGAGGTGAGTGCAGAATATATAGCAGAATATGGGAAAATAATTCCAAGAGGGGTAATAACTCCCAAATAACCAAATTAGGTGGGAGTTATGCCTACTTGGAAAATGCCAAACATGTGGCATAACCTACTCAGAAAGAGATAGATGAGTGGTTTTGTGAGGTGGCATATAAGGCCAAAAGAGGGTGTGAAACTCAACCACCCAAGTGTGAGTGGGAGCAACACATGTAATCGATGGATTATGCCACGTCTCCTATAACCTAAGGAATTCTTAATAATGTGTAGGAAAAATAATATTAAAAAACCTACACTAACACCCCCCCTTGAGCATAGCTTAGGTGGGTGAAAATATGGGTCTTGGCAAATGAAGCCATGTTAAGTACCCATGTACATAGAGATCCCCCCCAAAAGAAGAAGCCCCCCCATAAGAGAATAGCCTCCCTAAATAGAGAGAGAAAATACCCCCAAAAAAAAAGAGAGGAGAAAGAAGGACTAAGAAGCCCCTCCTGAAGTAGACACTTGTCGTACCCCTAGCAAAGCTCGCAGATGAAGGAACTTGCTCTCGGTGAAGGGTTTGGTGAAGATGTCCGCAGTTTGCTCTGAGGTAGAACAATACTTAAGATCAATGATGCCTTCCTGAATTAGCTCCCTAATGTAGTGCATATGTATCTCAATGTGTTTTGTCCTCTGGTGATGAATTGGATTCCTTGAGATCTGTATAGCACTCTGATTATCACAAAAGATGGTTGTAGGCTTTCTGAATGGAATGCCAAACTCAGTGAGAATATTCTGAAGCCAAATAGCCTCAGTGGTGGCATTAACTATCCCTCGATACTCAGCTTCTATTGATGAAAGAGCAATTGCAAACTGCTTCTTGCTCGACCAACAAATTGGACCAGAACCAAGAGAGAAGCAATACCTAGAAGTAGACTTACGATCATGAGAATCGCCTGCCCAATCTAAACCTCTATATCCCACCAAGTCAATATCTACACCTGCTACATAGTGAATCCCACAGCTGTGAGTACCCTTAATGTAGTGAAGGATCTGTTTAGCTATCTTCCAGTGCAACTCATGTGGTTCCTGCATGAATCTAGAGACCACGCCCATAGCATATGAAATGTTGGGTCTCGTACGAGTCAAGTAGATGAGACTCCCAACAAGTTGTTGGTATAAAGTGCCATCAACCAAAGGTGAGGAACACTTAGCCTCAAGTTTGACCCCTAATAGAAATGGAGTCAGTGTAGGCTTGCAATCAGCCATGCGAAATCGAGAGAGCATGTCAAGTGCATACTTGGGTTGTCCAAGGAAGATACCTAAAGATGATTGAGTGATCTCAATCCCTAACATGAAGAACTTTTATTATTCATTTTGTTATAAGGCAATTCCCTTGTGTAAAGCAATCGATCACTCCTAGAACCCCTAAATTTTTTGGTTGGATATAATATAACAAAGAAGTAATAAACTAACCTTTTTTTGTTCTATTTTCCCAAAAGAGTCCTCTAATTTTTTATTTAACTATTTTCCTTTTTAACAAAATCCAACAAGATGAAATCTAGACATTATTAATTGTAAGGATTTGTTAGCAGTTTGGATGTACTTTTCCACAGAAAGAAATTTGCTTGACTAGAACTAAAGTTTTATTTTTAGTTAATTGATGAATCACTTCCACATTTCAAATAAAGAAACTCATATCCCAAAGGGGATGCCAAGATATTTTAAAAGTGTTAGAATTTTGAAACAAGCACAAAACCACGAGCCACAGGATCAAACAACAAATAAAGACACCTTCCTCGCAAGAGATCTGCAAACAAGAATTGCTATATTCATCAACAAGGAAAAGTTACAGAAGAAGCTTTCAAGAAGATATGAAATCTGTGATATTTCCCATGAATAATATCCAAGAGATATTTATAATAAGGGTTGAATGCTTATAAGAGCAAAGCCCTAAATGAGAAAGGGATTAGATCATGAGAAATGTCAACATCACATGAGATGTGACATAATGATCCAATATAAGCTCAACTAATAAAGCATTCCTAAGTTTAGCTAAAGTGTGTGAGAATAAATTAGACTAATAATCAATTAAATATTAATTAATTATTAGCTAATGCATGATAACTCTAACAAAAAGTACACCTTATTTTATGAATTTTCATTGTGGAGGTATCCATCGAGGTGGGGATTTAACAAAATTTAGCATACCTTTAGTTTTATTAAGAGATAATTGATATACAAAAGTTGAGTGAAATGATTTTAAGATAACTAGGGTATTTTAAATTTTTTTGAGAATATTTAGTGAATAATGGATTGCCACTAGCCAAGTGAGGATTAAGAGCCACTTCATTAATGAGTAGATATTTACACCATAAATTAGATCCTAATTTTATCATGGTTCAATAAATATCCAAGAGCATTGACAATGAGAACATAAAGGAACAAGACAAAAGGAAACACTGGTCTTATTGGAATTTAAAGACATAAAGTTTGAGTGATGGAACCATTAATAGTTATTGTTGTCACATTAAATTGTACCCTTATTGAACCTCATTTAGTATTTAAAAGACACAATGGGAATGATCACTCAAGTGTGGCACCTTGCTAACTTGAGATCAAACCTCCAAAGAAGGTTAGTTCCTTTCTAAGCCTAAGTGAAGGTGTTGATCCAACTCAACACAAATCAAATTTGATTCCTATTCCTACTTTAGTAATTCACAAGGGAAAGATAGAAAGGAAATAACTGAAAAAAGAAAAGTGGTGATGCACCAAAAATTAATTGAGTTCTCCTCTTGCTCACAACAACACATGAAACCTATAACAGGTTGTAAATTCACATAATTCTCTATTTTACAAACTCCTACAATCATGTATGAAGGTAAAAGGTTTGACAATCACTAAGAGAGAAAAAAACACAACATACCTCAAGATAGGCCTAAAGGCTAGAATCCATAGATAGTTCATGCAAAAAGTTACACACAACATACATCTCTTCAAAGAGGCAAAAACCACTTCTACATGAAGGTAATAACACTTAAACAACACAATAAAGTAAGAAAAAGATATGAAAACCATGTTATTAAGCTAAAGAATACACAACATGTTATAACTAATGAGAAAAGATAAAAACAATAATTTTTTATTGATTGCAAGGTATTGAGCGAGTTGTTACAACTCTAGAGAGAAATAATATGTTACAAATGAATTTCCTTTTGCATATATTTTGTTGAAAACTAATAACTCTCCATTGAAAGAGGATTTTTGGTTCCTTAATACTCTCAAAGGAAAGTGCCAAAACTATCATAGATTTTATGATCTATCATGGGTATTCTATAGATATTGCCCACGACCTAGCCATTATTTCTATCAATGCTCTATAAAAGAAACATGTAATTTTGAGGTTTATAGAAATATAGAAACATGAAGAGAACTTCATATACATCCCTACCATACTTATGAGCATTGATAGCTTATGGGATTGAGTGTAAAGACCAAAAAATTGCCCAAAATATTTTGAAACCTTAACTTGGTGATGGCATGTCAAATATTGGCTCTACAAATAATAATTGAGGCATGGTTGAGAATTATTTTCTTCCTTTGAATCCATGCCAATATTCATAGAGAATGATTTTTGTGCCATCAAATTTGATCTATTATTTGGAAAGCATTGAAGACACATTAATAATGTTCCTAGGTCATCATGCAGGTAGGTGGAGTTTTCCTACTTTGAACAATGGAGTTCCAAGATTTAGCATACTATGGAGGGAAATTTTGACTGGTATGTTGGGATAATCAAACCTAAAATCTAAAAAAAAAGAGGTGTCAAAAAAACAAAATTGGGGAGCCAAGGATGATAGGAAATTAATGTCATTGGGGAGATGAGATGGGAAGGCTTAGAAGGAATTCCATCAAGTGATATGCTTTTGGGATGTCAAGATAAAGGAGTCATGGATGAGAAGAAAATAATGTCATGAGGAAGGCAATATGAGAAGGCTAACAAGGAAAATCTATCAAGTGGTAGGCTTTCGAGATGTAAGGATCAAAGTTTCAGGAAAGACTTAACCTGACACAAAAATAGGGAATGACCAAAAGTTTGAGTCTAAAGTGATTTAAAGAGGAATAAAAAAAATTAATATTTTCATGGAATCATGGAGATGGGTACCTAGTTAATGATAATGTCAAAAGTTCAATTCTGAAGGACTTAGAAATTTTTGAAGTAGAAGGGATCTAGGGATCAAGAAGTAGAGATGAAGGGAAATGGATGTTAAGGGAAGGGGTGGATGAGGAAGTCAAAAAAATTGACTCTAATACAAACCACTTAGACTATTTATGACTTTATAGCTTCAAGGTTCAGGGATACCAAATACCACATATCGAAGGACTGGCATTGAGGAACATGAAACTCTAAAACTCTAAGAAAAGGGACTTAGAAGGGAAAATTGATTTTTTGAGGAAGGGCATGTCAAGGGAACAATTCCAAAGGGGATGTTGGGATATGGAACGTCAAAAATATAAAACACTTAGATGAAATTTTATGAAGACTTAATGGATTGTTTGGATGTCATACTTTCAAGGAAGACATGCTCAAGATGACTAGTTTGATATGTATGGAGGGATCCAAAGCACATGAAAATATTGACATGGAATAAGGTTGGGTGTCAAGATTGATAGGGAAGGCATGAAGGTATGAGAGACCTTGAAAGTTTGAAACTCTAACAAACACAAAAATAATAAGGGAAATTCCATAAAATATTCTATAAATGATTTTATGGAATTCTAGCTTCTTTGAGACTTAGGTGAACCATTAAGGATGTCTCAAATTGGTTATAAATAATGGGTCAAATGAGGCATGAAATGACAATTTTTTTGTGAACTATGTAAGATGATTTCCTACTAATCATGGAACCAATAGACTTATCATTTCATTAGGAATGAAGTCACTATAATGTCACAAAAAACCTAAGGGAGAAACTCTAAGCATAAGGAATAAAAAGGAAAGAGACATGTGCAAATTACACTTGGAGGAAACAAGCACAACTAGTGTCATATATTTTCCTAACAAGAATGCAAAGTGTGCAACAACACTTATTTAAAAAAAACTACTCTAATATGTACATGGCTTGTAATTTCACCTCAAAAATATGGTTTGAGGTGTATCTCATTGATTAGGATAGGTAGTTCCTCTCCATTCAACCTTGAAAATTGGAAAGCATTAGCTTATTTCTAGTTGGTTATGACGTATGGGACACTCCACATGGAATCAAATTTGATGTATTCTAGTATTATAAGTCATGTACATATTAGAGTAGTCCCACTTCAAGACCAAATCTCATTCCTCTAAGGTCTTGTTAACTACTTTCCTATCAAATTTTCTCTTGAATTATGTTTAATGATCCTCAAGGGTGTTTATGGATTTTTTTCTTATCTCCTCTTACTCCATCAACTCAACTAGCTTCATTGCCATTTCATTATTCTCTAGCATCTCCAACTGTTGTGCAAGTTCACAAGTAGGAAACTTTAATGATGGAGGAATTCTTGCTTCTCTCACATATACAAGCATGAAATGAGAGTTTTTGATGGATATCTTTGATGCAATCCTATAAGCCCAAGGTTTTTCTTCAACTTTGTACACCAAGACTTTTTTTTTTCCTCCAATATCCTCTTGATTATTCTAACCAAGTTCTTGTTGGTGGACTCAACCAATCCATTGCTCTAGGGGTAATAGTTTGATAAATTGTTCTAGTAGATACCATACTTTATAGCCCAAGCACTGATTTGAGTACCAACAAAATATTTTGTATTGTCTAAAATGATGGTAAAAATAACACCAAATATTTTCACAATACCTTCTAGGAAGTCCAAAATTTAATATGTAGTAGCTTCCTTAACTAAAATTTCTTTTGTCCACCTTGTGATTTATAATTTATGGCTATCAAAACCCATTTGTGTCCAACACTAGAAGGTGGGTTGATGTTGCCAATGAAGTCTAAACCCCATTGGGAAAATGGCTGGTCAACTTAAATTAAGAACATTTTTTGTAATTTCTTGCTTGTTTATGGGCATCACTAAAAAAATCTACCAATAATAACCAACTCTCATGATCTTAGTAGTAGCAGTTCTTGAAGAGAAATTACCTCCTAATAGGCCATCATGAAAATATTTAAGCACCTTGTCAATCTGATTATTCTCAGTGCATCTTAATAAGACTTCATTCATGTCCTTTATAAGCTAAACACCATCAAATAAGACTAACTTGGGATAGATTTCAATATGAAATATCTCCTCTTTTCCCTATCAAGACCTTGAGGATACTCGCCTATTTGCAAGAAGATGATCATGTCATGGAGCTAGTTATTTGGAGTGTTAGGTTTAGTTGAATGATTTTCCAATAGAAAAAATATGGTCTTCTTATTAGCTTCAAGGTCTATTGCAAGTTTCTCAAATATCCTTTTACCTCTTACAATTTTTGTGATCTTGATGTGGATGTCATATTTCATGACCTTGCTGACCAACCAACCCTCTTCTCATAACTCCCTTGATCAAGAGGAACTCTTTGACACTTGCATGGGGTACTGGATCAAGTATTTTTTTGTTAGAGAGAATGTGTCTAAATTTCTTTATTGCTCTAATAATAACAAATACTTTCTTTTCTATATAACCATACTTCAACCCATATTCTTTAAGCCCTTCACTTATAAAGACTATTGGCTGCTCCAATTTTTCATTTACTATATCAAGATAGTTGATATGATTGAATCTCCTCCAAAGGTGTAAATGGTGAATTCATTATCATAGTTTGGATTGGTAACTATTAGAGCCTGAGAAATTGATTGCTTGGTAGCTTCAAAACTTTCCTTTCCTTCTTTTTTACAAATGAATATAGTACTTTTCTTTAACATAGAAGTGTGTGGTTTAACTAATTAAACAATATTAAGAATAAACGTTCTCACAAAACTAGTTCTTCCCTAGAAACTTTGTAAGTCCTTATGACTAGGAAGAGGAAGATACAATATGGAACTTACTCTCTTTGGATTAATGGAAAGACCCTCCATTGAAATTATGTGCCCCAAAATTTTACCTTGGTTGGTAGTAAATACACACTTTTTTGGGTTCAAGGACACACCATATTTCTTACATATCATGAATATTTTATCTAGATTATTCAAATGATCAACTACATATTTAGAAAAATGGTGATATCATCAAGATAAACCAACACTATTCCATTTAGAATATCCTTGAAAGCCATGTTCATTTCTCTTTAGAAGGTTGCACCGAAATTAGTAAGTCCAAAAGGAATCTTTCTATATGGAAAAGTACCCCAAATTTAGAGTAAATGTAGTCTTATACTAGTATGATCCTTGGACTAAAATCTAATTATAACCTAAATGCCCATCCATGAATTTTTTTTTTTTGAACTACCTATAATTTATAATATTTATTCCATGGAGGGGATAGGATAGTGGTCCTTGAGAAAGGCTCTATTAACGTCCCTAAATTTCACACATAATCTAATATACTATTATCTTTTATTGTTGAAAACGGGTTTTCCACCCACAAGGAGTGCTTAATAGGAAAGAATGTATTGGATTCTATAATTTTGGTCAATTCTTTCCTCATTAATGGCTCAATCTTCGAGTTATCAAGCATCTATTTTTTCCTAATTGGCTTGACACTAGGGTCTAGCTCAATGGTATATTGGGTTAAGCTAGGATCAACATCTCTAAGGTCCTCATAATCCCATCCAAACACATCATCATAAGATTTAAAAAGCTCAATGAAAGCTTGTTGTTCATATTTACAACATATATTTCCCAATTTCAAAATTTTATCTTTTCCTACAAGCACTTGCTTATAGTCCTCTTCCTTGGAAACCAAGTTCATATTCTTATCTCTAGACTAACCATCTAATTTTATTTTATTTTAAAGTGAGGAGGCCTTTTAAAAAATAATAGTATGCAATTTTATGATCATGTCACCATATGTTCATTGCAATCTAGATTGGTGTCTAATGGAAATAAATCTTCCCCTATTACAAAAAAACATAATTTGTTGATCAATATCAAATACTTTCCAACTTACTTGGTTATTTGGGACAACAAGCCTTACAAAAAGCTTCACATGTTGTTCTTGGGATTCCATGATGTCTATTGGTATGACAAGTTTTCTCTAAATACTACAAGCCTATCAACATCTTTGTTTTGTTCTCTATGGATAGCTTGGATGCCAAATGCCTCAAAGTATTCAATCAAGTTCCATACCCTATGTTTATAGGAATTGAGAATATCGTTTTTCACTATACTT
The DNA here is from genome assembly GCA_007258455.2 of Sequoia sempervirens. Lineage (NCBI taxonomy): Eukaryota > Viridiplantae > Streptophyta > Pinopsida > Cupressales > Cupressaceae > Sequoia > Sequoia sempervirens. The sequence goes on from VDFB02351874.1 coordinate 219,567, forward strand.
TGAGCTCTAATCTCACAAGGTAAATCACTATCTCCAAAAACTTGTAATAACTTGACTCCTTTATTTTGTGTTATTTTAAAACCATAAGTCAAGGCCTCATACTCAACTACATGTTAATACAAGAGAACTAGAATTTGAAATAAAATTAATATTTTCATTGTTGGGAGAAACCAACATTACACCTACATTAGCACCATTCTTACTTTTCAAACCATCAAAGTACATTTTCCACCTACCCCCAACATCTTCTTGAGGCTTCATAAGATTATGAATGAAATAATTTTCTTCAAGAATGCAATAGGTTCCCAACCCTATCTCTTCCCCACCACCATATGTGTTAGAATAAAAATTATTTCCCCATTCATCCAATAGAATATCTATAATTTCTTCTATAGAAGTGGCAGCTTCATGAGTAGCACAATCTTCCTCTATGCCTTGTATGATACAATTCATATTAATAGGCCTAGGATTATATGGCTTGATATATATATTTTTAGATAGGTTCAACCTTTATGGTTACTTTGGTACCATATCTAGTACTCAACATATGAGACCAATTTAAAGATATATATCCCCATATTTTGGCTATAAAATCTCTAGAAAGGCATATATAAAAGTAGGAGGAAAGGTCAATAAATGAAATATCTTAAGGTATATAAATGCTTGGGTGATAAGGGTCGTTGTTCACCTTATATTTAAATAGATTTATACATCTAATTGTCAAATCTAAGGCATGTCCATGGCTATTTGTAGTGGACATCTACCTTGAGTTCTCCTAACCACTCTTAAACATACATTACACTCCTAATTACTTGAAGCAAATCAACTAATTGACTAGATACCTACTCATTCATTCTACCATTTTTGGAAAGGAAATCAATCTATTGGAATAAAAAATTGCAACAAATGGTGAATCATAAATCATAGCAAAAAGTAAAATTAATTTAAGAAAATGTTAAATTAAAATAGGCAATAATAACTCATAGCAGATAAAATTGATATTATAAGCTCACACTAATCAACAATAAATGTACATTGAATAAAAGATCCTACTGCTAAGAGATATTGATCCCTGTCTTTTGGCTAGAGCAGGCCCTTGCTCCACCTTTGCAGAGAGACTGGGTCAATTGAATATCAATGATTAATAACTCGATTAACTTCTTCTTCTTCTATTCATGGCTCGAACCAAAGTTACATTCTTATTTCCAAAATGATAGAGTTTTAATCTTGTATTCTTATATTTTCAAAAAATAGGAAGAGAGAGTGAGCTCCTATCTATGCTACAATATTATATAAATATCAATTATCCCTTAACCAACAATTATTGAATTCTAACTATGATTTTTCTTCAAATTATTGAATTCTAACTAAGATTCTTTTGAAAATATGAAATGACATATTCTCTAGTTTAACAATTACATATTTTCTAAATAAAAGGTAATGCATGTAATGTTCTTCATATAGTGCATGGATCATGCAAGTGCACAGTCTCAAGAATAATATATCCATCAACTTGAGAATGGATGATATTTTGTTTACACCACTACAATTATAGAGTGTGTTTTAAGATCAAGAGAATATTTTATAGCTTAAAAAATATTCTTAGAGTTTTGTGAACTACACTAAAGGTATCTTTGTAGCCTTGTTTTGGTCAAAAAGTTATGTTTCCACATAGCCAAAGGTTGGTCTAGCCTACTACTTGAACTCTTTGTCTAAAAATTACTTAAATTATTACCCTTATATATTAATATAATTAAATAATATTTCACAATAATTTATTCGCAAATATTTGGTCAAAGTGGGTTTTAGGCAAGGAGAAAAGGGTACTTTTGCAAAATTATAGTACTGGTCCCCAACACTCATCATTGGGCACACATGAAGGGTAAGATTTAGATCTTGGATAACTCATACTATCTTAAAAATAGACCCATCTAATTGGAAAACTCCCTTTTCAACTATGGTATAAGGTAGGCCTAACAAATTAGCAACCTTCTTGGACATAATAAAATTATTAGATATTGAATCAATCATACAATTATGTATAATATGTTTACCGATTATTAAGGAGATGTATTAGGGGGTTGTTGTACTAATTTTTCTTTCCTTTTCTTCTTCTAGATGGCACAATATGATAGGGACAAATGTTGTACCCTTTGTTGAAGCACCATTAGACTAAGAAAAATTCTTCAATGCTTCCTATATCAAATCTCTCTATGTTGGAATTGATAGTGCCTCCAACGTAGTGGCATACAAGTTAGCCCTTTTTATTTGCATAATAATATTAAAAGGGAATGAACAAATTTTGACTATTTTATGATAGTAGTCTCTTCCTTTGAGTGATGGTTGATTGTGGGCTAATCCTTGGATTGAATTCCCTTCCCAACAACCTAGATTACTTAAAGCTCAAAATATTCTACAGTTGTATCCTCATTTGTGGTCTCTTGGGGTGACTCAAAGGTAGATTCCTAACCAACCAAAGAAGGTGACTCAACCTCTGCTACTCTTTTCTTAGACCTAGTATTATGTGCCATTGAACTAATGCTTGTACCTAATGCTTTAGTATGATTGATACCAAAAAAAATCATTTTTATGCAAATTCATTAGCTTTATGGAATCACCTTGTATTTGTTCTTTCCTTATTAACCCTTCTTGGAATGATTCAACTTGATGTTTTACAAGTTTTGAGGAATTTCGAACCATTAAAATAGTATCTTTGGAAGAGCTTGTAATAGCTAGGTTTAAAGTGTTCAAGGCCTAGTATAGCTTAATTGACCTTGATCTTGAACATTCCCCTAATACGGTTTCCTATTGGGTTTATAGGCTTGATTAAAGGGTTGATAAGGTATATTATTTTAGGATTGTTACATATTTAAAACCACTAATTTGTTCTCAATTTTTTGTAACAAGGATTTTACTTCATATAATTCATTGTAGGGAATATCAGGAGGGGTTGATTGACTAGTTGCTATAGAGAAAGGTGCCAAGCTTGGTTGAGTAGGTGGAATATTAAGAAACAAAGGCATTGGTGGCCTTAGGTATATTTTCCCAACTTGGATTAAGTAATTTTTAGCTCTTATAGCTATCATAAACATTAGGCAAGGTTATCCCCCCATTGATTGTATCATAACAGCTACACCACTATTTAAATCCCTTAAGCAATATAAGAATGCATGGTTGGGAGAAGGTTTTACCAAGGATAGAATTCTACCCCAAGCCTTCTAAAACCTAAAGTTGAAGTATACCATGAATTTATGAGGGGATATTTTGATAGTGGTCAATTGTTCTACTAGGGATAAAAAGATCACTTTTATCTTGAAATTGTTCACAAATCTTCTCACCTAGTCCATCCTAGTTATGTATTGAATTAGGATGCAATCCCCTATACCATTGTAATTTATTATCCTTTAATGAAGTGGCAAGGAGTCTAACAACTACAATGTCCTTTATAATATTGTGGACCAAGTAGATAATGGAAATATCTCAGATGCACTCTATATGGGTAGTAGCATTTACACTAGTGAAATAAGGTATAATTTTTAAGGTTGCTATTGGAATTTCATCATGATTAGCCAAGATAAGAGGGCTTCCTCCATTAAAGGTGACAAATACTTGATTCCTTGGGATAGCCATGGAAGGGGTATGTAATAATATTCTATTTGGTTAAGAGAACTTACTGGAAGTAGGTATAGTTTGTACAATAAGGTGGTTCCTTGAATAAAATCCTAATATAGTGAGGGTTTCCTATTATGAATTTTCTTTCTTGATGAAGATAAAGATAATTCAAATAATTAAAAAAAAATTACATGATGATCTTATTTGTATCTTTGGCATGAATGATCATCACAATCCTAAAACCAAGATCATAATCATCAATTGCTTGTAGAATGTTTCCAATGAATAAAATTGTGAAGAACAACACCAATCTTCTTAGTAGAATGATATAAATCTCATTAAATTGGTCCCACTAAGCATGCAAAAAAATATCTTCTCTTGAAATTGCACCCTTATTAGATGTAGTTCAACATTTCAAAGGAACAATGGGAATGATCTCTCAACTGTAGGACCTTACTAACTTGAGATCAAATCTCCAAATAAATTTTGTTCCAAGTTCTAATCCTAAGTGTAGGTATTGATCCAAATCAATATGCATATTATAAATGATGCCTACTCCTACTCTAGTTATTCATAGGGGAAAGGGAGAAGGGGAACAACTTAAAAGGAAATGCGATGATGCACCAAGACTTAATTGAGTTCTCTCCTTGCTCACACCAATACACAAAACCTATAATAAGTTGTAAACACATATAGTTTTTTACTAACTCGTAAAAGCATGTATGAAGGTAATACAATCACTAAGAAGGAGAGAGATAAGCACAATAGACCTCAAATAGACCTAAGGCTAGAATCCATAAATAGTTCCTAAAAGAATTTATACACAACATACATCTCTTCAAAGAGGAAAATACTAATTCTACATGAAGGTAACAATACTTAAATAACATGATAAGGTAAGCAAAAGATACACAAACCCTGTTGCTAAGCTAAAGAATACACAACATGCTAAAACTAATGAGAAAATATTAAAAAAAAAATTATTGATCGCAAGGAATTGAGAAAGTTATTACAACTACACAAAGAACAAAGAATATATAACAAAAACAATAATAAAAAACAATTTACTATAATAAAAAATAATACTTTTAAATAACATGATAAGGTAAGCAAAAGATACACAAACCCTGTTGCTAAGCTAAAGAATACACAACATGCTAAAACTAATGAGAAAATATTAAAAAAAAAATTTATTGATTGCAAGGAATTGAGAAAGTTATTACAACTACACAAAGAACAAAGAATATATAACAAAAACAATAATAAAAAACAATTTACTATAATAAAAAAGAATACTTTTAAATAACATGATAAGGTAAGCAAAAGATACACAAACCCTGTTGCTAAGCTAAAGAATACACAACATGCTAAAACTAATGAGAAAAGATCAAAACAACATTATATTGATTGCAAGGCATTGAGAAAGTTATTACAACTACACATCGAACAAAGAATTTATAACAAAAAAATCCTTCTATCTATATTTTTCTAAAAATTGTCTATTAAAAGATGACTAATGTTCCTCTCATACCCTTAGAGGAAATAACCAAAACTACCATAGATTTCTTGATCCATTATGTGTATGTCATAGAGTTTACCCATTACCTAGTTGTCATTTCCATCAATGCTCTATAAAATAAACATGTCCTTGTAAGGTTTGAAAGCATCTAGACGCATGGAGGGAAAATCCCCTTTACCCTTGTCATACTTCTTTAAAGCATTGATGGCTCATGGGATTGAGTACAAGGAAAAAAAATGACCCAATAAATCCACTAAATTTTTAACCCAAGGATGATGTGTCAAATATTGGCTCTACAAATAATAATTGAAGTATGGTTGAGCATCATTTTCCTTCTTTTAATACATTCCAATCTACACAAGGAGTTATATACAGGTTCCATCATATATGCTCTAGTAGTTATTAGGCATTGAAGATGCATTAATGACATTTCTAGGTCATCCCACAAGTAGGTGGGGTTTTCATACTTCAAATTATGACATTTCAAGATTTGACATACCAGGGAGGGAAAGTTTGACAAGCATGTTGGGAAGATTGTGCTTAAAATCCCAAAAAGAAAAGATGTCGAGTTGTCAAGATTAAGGAGTTAGAAATGATAAGAAAGTAATTCCACGGGGAAGGTGAGATGGAAAGGTCAACAAGCTAACTCTATCAAGTGATAGAATTTTGGGATGCTGAGATTGGGGATTTAAGGATGTTAGGAAAGTAATGCCATGGGGAAGGCAAGATGAGAAGGCTGATAAGGGAACTCTATCAAGTGATAAGGCTTTTGAGATGTTGGGATAAAATTTTTGGGCAAGACTTAACATTGCACCAACATAGGGAACAATTGAAATTCCAAATCTAATGGAATTTATAAAGGAATCAAAAGAGTTTCATATTTTTGGGGAATCATGGAGATAGATACCTAGTTAAGGGAAAGGTTGAAATCCTGACTTTGAAGGACTTACAATTTTTTGAAGTTGATGGGATCGAGGGGTCGAGAAGTAGAGATGAAGGGGAATGGATGCAAAGGTAAGGGATGGATGAGGAAGCCTGGAATTATAACATTGATACAAAACACTTACACTCTTTATGAATTTCAAGCTTTAAGGATCAAGGATACCAAATACCACATACCAAAGGAATGACATTGAGGAATGGGAAACTGTGAAACTCTAGTAAAAGGGACTTAGAAGGGAAAATTGGATTAGAGAAAATATTCTCTAAGTTAGAAACTAAATCTAACCTTCATTTCAACAGTAACTATACATTTAAGTGAGAATAAAAAAGGCTTAAGCATTAGTGATTAACATAGGTTATTAAATAATAAATAAATAATGTAATTGATTATGTAATAATCATTCTAGTTTCTAAATATTAGTTATTAGTTAGTTCTTAAATGGTTAGGGTGGTTAGTAGGTTGAATGGATTTATAAATTCATTAAATGCAGTAATGTTAATGTGCTGAAGATGCTGACTAATTATGGTGTTTGAGCCTATGGCTCTTTTTCATGTCTAATTTTCAATATGACATTAGATTGTGTTTTCTAGACATCTTTATTTCCCTTTCATTTATTTTCCCTTCATTCTCCAAAGTGATTCATACAACAATGATACAATGATAATCTTATCCAACAACCATAATTTTGCTTTTCTGCCATTCTTGAATTTTTTCAATAGTGATGCAGTGTAAACCATGTGCAAATATATGACATTAAATTTCATTTGGTTTATCTCCTCTTTTCTATATTGTTCACTATTTCCATTTTTTCATTATTTTTCACACAAAAAATTAAAAAGTCAAAAATATTGTGTGGTTCAATAAGATTAATTGCTAGTTAGATGTGTATGTTGACATAGTTTAGAGAAATTGCTACATATTTGATCCATTTTGATCTACAATTTTGGTATTGTAAAAATTAAAGGGTTTGAATTTCTATTTTTTACTTACCTTGGATCATTAAATCTATGCATGGAGTTGTAGGTTCATTCCATATTAGCATTAGGTGTTAGAATATTATAAGAAAAAGGCATTTGAATAATATTTTCATTAGCAAAGGCATAAAAAAAGGAATTTGAATGGCTTGGAATGCTTGGTTGGAAATATCATAACTACCATCAACAATAAGAAGATTATAGTGACAAATTAATATGTTGTTAGGAAAATAGACATCAAGTAGAGGAGGGTGTTATGGCCATGGCAATGTGGAGGATTTCATTATGTTGTTGATCATACAACAACATATTCAAATGCACATGTGATTGGTTTTTATAGTGATTATTTATATGACAAGGAACATTTTTTCTATTTTAGAGTTCACAAATTTGAATTTTCTACCACTTGCTTGAAGACATCAATCCAATAAATGCAACCCTCAATAAAGCTATTAAATTAATTATAAATGTAAAGTACTACACAATTTCATATCAAAGAGGTTATAAAATGGGAAATTCAACTTGCTAGAGATTATTTTACCCTTAAATGTAAAATATAAGGTTTTTTACTTGTCCACACTTTATAAGGAGTTTCATGAACAAGAGTCAAACAATGAGATTAATTAACCAAGTAATAAGTAGCACTCACAACCTATACCCAAAAGCACCAATCTAACTATGTGCCACTTAACATACTTCTAGCTCTTTCCATTGTGGTTTTGTTTATTTGTTGAAACACCATTTTGTTGTGATATGTAGGAACTAGTCTTTTATCTAATAACAAATGCATGTTTATGGGTCATCCCACAATAATGGTCCCAAACTTCCAGGGCATCTTGATTTTTGCTTGAAATCACATATTTTTAGAAAAACTAATGATACGAGTCTTGAGGGATTCCATCTAAAAGGTTTTAATTGAAGAGGGTTAGATAAGACCCCCCTAGATCAAACCCTTTGGATATAACCCTTCTAGTCTTAAAACATACCTACAATGGAGTCTCCTTCACACCTATCAAAATGATGGTAAAAAAACACTCTTTCTTTACCTTTTGAGGGATTAAATAAAGTCATTTAAAAATTATGTTAAATTCTAAGTATGTAGCTCTTATTATAAACTTTCCAAAAAGTATAATTTTAATTTTTTAAAATTTTATTATATATTTATATTTTATTTCTTTCGAATGTTGTTTTTCACTAAACATCAAGGTATTTATTTCACACATATAGAAAAATAGAGAAAAAAATTCTAAAAAATATGTGTGCACTAGGTATTGATGTTCTTGTTTCATCAAAAAAAGTAAAAGTTAATTTCAATACATACAAAACAAGTTATACATGACAACATACACCTATGTCCTGATTATAATTACTGACTTCAAAAATTAATTAAAAAACTATGCAATAAAAAATTATGAAAACATAGATCCATGCACTAGATATTGATATTAAAAATCTATATTTTAAAAATTATACTTTTATCCTTTCAATAAAAAAGTAATGCATGATGACATAAACACCACTTTTGAAAATTATTGTTTACTATAAAAAATAAGTTATTACAAGCTACAAAAAAAAAAAAACAATTTATTTCTAGTTTTTTTTTAAAATATTTAGAATCTACACATAAATCCTAACAAGTCACTAGTTCACATAATCTCCTAGTTGCTATAGGTTTCATAAAGTGAAATTTTATAAAAAAATGTGTATTGTGGGTTGACCCTTATAGAAATCATCAAATTCCTTGGAATAATAATTATCACTATTATCTTATCTTAACACCTTTATTTTCTTATTTTTCTTCTTCTCTACAAATGGCTTAAATTCTTTAAACTTGGAGAAAAAATTAGATTTAGAATGAAAAATAAACCTAGATGTATCTAAAACAATCATTAATAAAAGTTGCATAATACCAAGATTTACACATAGAACCCACATCTACTAAACCATTGAACTCATCTAAATGAACGCTTTCAAATAATACCTTCTATTTATAACTTGCAAAGAGAAAATATACTCTATTATGTTTTACAAACAAACAATGTTCATAGAAATAATAATGCTTGTTGGAGTCAATAAAAAAAACATCAACCTTCTTTTTATTAATTGAATACCTTTTAAAAGATTGTGGTCCAAATTTTGGTGTCACAACATACATTCATTTTTTGAATTATCAGTTGCATTAACAAATTTATGGAGGTATAAGCTTAAACATTACCTAAAAATTGTTCCACATTGTGAGCCTTTAGCTACCACCAAATTTCCTCTCACCAATCTACAAATAAATCATCATAAGATTTTTTTGATCTCCTTCTTCACATGTCCTCTCTTCTCACAATTTTGACACTTTATTATGCTCTTTCTATGGGTTTTGGACTATCATTTTATTTGGACCTATCTTTTGATTTTTTCTAATCTCTCTTTAAACCTACATTTGTCCTTGGGCCTTTCCCAAACATGTAGTGCATCCTTTGAGCCCTCATTCATATATTTTCTCCTCATTTTATCTAAAATCAAGGTAGTAATAAGGGAGTTCATCTTCAACTTTATAACAATTCCACTAATAAGAATAATAAAAAAATTCTCAAGATTTAGGAAAAGAGATAAGTAACAAGATACATTTATCTCCCTCCTCTAGCTTAACATATATTTACGATATGTTGGTGATTTTTCTAGCAGAACGGAACAATCCTCTAAGAAGTAGCCAGCTCCTATAATGAAGAATTGTTAGGTTAGTGGCCAACAAAACAAGCATAGGATTTTTTAAGTCCATACTCCTTCACTTTAGGCTATCTGAAACCTAGGAGGGTAATCCCAATTGCGTCTTTGTGCAATATATTCAATCAATGACACATTTTATGCACAAATTAATTCCTTTTGGTGCAGATAAAACTAACCTCATCAAAGATTTGGCAGATTTTCAATGAAAGAGTTACCATTTGCTAGGAATTGAAAATAATTCCACTACCTCTTGGAGAGATTTTCTATTTAAAAATATTATCTTCTTAGTAGTCTGGAGCCAGGAAGACTATTGGTTCATCTTATACACGATTTTATAATTAAATGACCAGTGTCTAATCAATTGGGAGAGCAGAGTCAAGTATGCAAGAGGATCAGTAATACACAAATCACTTTTCTAGGATAGAAACTGACTATTTTTGTATTGCTTTGCATTTACGAGAACTCTCTGTGCAAGAAAACAACTACTTCTTAGTAATCCTAAGCCATCCCTCACAAAGTTTATAACCCTATTCAAGCATTTTAATTAATTATTTGAATTACAGCTGAAAATAGAGTAATACATTCAAATAAAACATTTAAAGACAAATGACAATACCATTAGTATTTCTCATTCATAACTTTGAAATGAACATACCTATTGTCATATTTTTCACTAGGGGCAATATGCTTTCCCCATTTCATAGAGCCTTCATTGTCATATCCTCATATTGGAAGACATCACACCTTCCCCTTTTTTGAGCCTCTATTTTTATCTCCTAAATTGCCATACCCTTACATCGATATCATCATGCCTTTGCTCATGTCATTTTTACCCACATAGTCATATCATGCTTTTGGAGCTACCACTTTTGATGATGGGCTTCCTAGCCTCCTTGATTTTCTCTTAGACTTATATTACCACTAGGAACATATTTCCTTCCATTTAGCATTATGTGCTCATGTAACTATATTTAAGGCATATGCCTTTTCTAGTGCTTTTTGTGCTTAAATGAGTATTTTGGCCATTGAGGGCCACATCAAAATTTTTATTTATCTATGTTGGGGAAAACCTTATACCTTGAAATCCATCTCTATCCTAGACATGATTTCCATGCTTTATCATTATAGAAGTTTTACTTGCTTATCACACACATTTATTATAGTTATTAATTTGTACATGCTTATATGATCGTTCTTATATTATATATTTATTCATATGTACTATTTTATCTCCCCTAATTCCTTGCATTTTATGGATGCAACTAATTAAGAGGCCATACTCTATAGCTAACACTCTTATGTTGAGATTGTAGATAGTTATAGGTGCATACATAAAGAATCATCTCTCTATCAATATGAAACATTATCACATCATACAACATTACAAAACCTAAGATGACTTGTCATTCTATGGTTGTCATGCTAGGTGAAGCATTGCCACTCTTCTTACAAGTGGATTTTTTTAACCCTACTCTGTTGGTTCTCTCATTTCCATGATTAATGAAAATAAAACTTAGATTGTAGTTGTCTTTATTTTTTACTTGTGTGATAGAAACTACTAATTGCATATTTTCCATTATTTTACATGTTCCCATGGAGCACACATGCCAAAAGGATGGCCTTACATGAAAACATTCTTTGGGGTCCATTACTTTATATATGGGCTTGAGTATCCTTCATGTTTGAATATTTACTTTGCATGCATGTTTCTAAGTGCTACTACTTTGAGATACATGGTAAGTCTAGGTTTCAAATGAACCTCAAAGTGGGGGAAAATTACATATGGAACATCATACAACATTACAAAACCTAAGATGACTTGTCATTCTATGGTTGTCATGCTACGTGGAGCATTTCCACTCTTCTTACAAGTGGATTTTTTTAACCCTACTCCCTTGGTCCTCTCATTTCTATGATTGACGATGACAAAATTTAGCTTGTAGTTGTCTTTATTTTTTACTTGTGTGATAGAAACTACTAATTGCACATTTTCCATTATTTTACATGTTCCCATGGAGCACACATGCCCAAGGATGCCCTTACATGGCAACATTCATTGGTCCATTACTTTATATATGGCTTGAGTATCCTTTTATGTTTGAATATTTACTCTGCATGCATTTTTCTGAGTGCTACTACTTTGAGATACATGGTAATTCTAGGTTTCAAATGAACCTCAAAGTGGGGAAAAATTGTAATGTTGAAATTTTTGTTTTGTGCCTATTTTAAGAGAATATCTTAATGCACTTACACAACAAAAAATGATACAATCTTGTGTTAAGTTGGGCTCTTTCATGATCTTTCATATGTTTCTATTTGCACACATTCTCACACATTTGACCTTATACCATCCATTCCTATACATTTTCCCATACACTATATTTATTTCATCCCATGCTTAGTAAAATCTTGGAATCTAAAAACATAGTTAAGTATATGTTGTTTTGATCATAAAATTTGAAATGTAACTTAAAATATCAACTTCTTATGTGTGAAGATAGAAGCATATGGCAAGATTTGAACTAATTTGTGTCATATTTAGGTAGATTGATCCCATGCTTTTGGAATTGATCCTACACCTATGGATTTGACTCCTAACATTTTAAAATCCAAATTCAAATTTGGTCAATTCTTACCTATTTCACTAGTCATTATGGGTTGACTAAACACACATTTTGTACGGTTTATTACTAAGACCTTGTATTTAAAATCATTCTATTACACTCATTTGGTTCACAAGATCCATTCAAATGTAATTCAAATTTAAAGGAGCATGCTAGGAACACTCCAATTGAAGCACCTACAAGAAATCTAATTCTAGGCATTTGTCTTAGATCATTTATATGCATTGCTTGCTGATTATCAATCCTTTGCATGATTGTAAAGCTAGTCCTTTCTAGGAGTTGACCTAGGAGAACAGTCCCTTGACATTTCAAAAAAACTCGAAAACTATTCTTAAATACTAGTAGTCCTCATAATAAACTAGACAATAAGAAATTGAGTGCAATAGGAAACAAGAGTATGCATTGTATTGTATCAAATTCATATCAAAGATTAGATTCATACTTGAAAAGAATCCTAGACCTATAAACTTGAATCTCCAAAAACGTTGACAAATATTCTTATTTTGAAACATCATACAAATAGAAAGGACCATTTTTCAATCTTGAAACATATCAAATTCAACATCAAACTAAAATTGATCTTTTCCATTAAACATAAAATTAAGTATCCAACCTTCTAATTTATTTCTTACAATTAACATTTAATATATATATAGTATTTGTATTAAGTATATACACACACACATAAACAATATGTGTATTAAGTGCAAAAAGGAGCTTACGTAGATCCACCATGGCGAATTTGCAAATAAACCGAAGCTCAAAGGCCCCCATTACATATATATTGCCTTCACAACTCATTTTAACATTTCAAAAAACTCCCCACCAACCCATTACATTTGAGAGAAATTGAGATTTTGCAACCAAACTTACACAACACCCGGGCACACACCAAAAGATAGTAGGATGCATAGACTATATACCAACTGTATTTAGACACATAACCAAATCATAACCACGAGAAAACACAAAAAAATCCCTACTTTCTTAAAACTCACAAAAAAATCCCTACTTTCTTAATATTTTTACTCAAACTCTATATTTAAATAAATTTATATTATATAAATCTTTTTTATATATATATATATAACATCTTTTCCCATGGAGTATCCTATTGGTCAATTAAACGGTTACCTCTAATGATAGACATAATAAACTACACTATTTATAAAGTGTTTTCCCTACACAAATGTCAACCAAATAGTATTGTACCATCCACAAGCACATGGAAGACCATTATTCAATTGAAAAGAGACACCCCAAAAAGCTCTATTTCAACAATCCTTAATCTCTAGGAGATGCACCTAGATTCATGTTGAAACAAATTACACCTACAACATTAGAATATTCAACTTAAAAAGCATATATAATTTTTTTCAATCGAAAAGGATAGGACACCCTAAACGGCTAAGTTTTTCATCATTACGTAATTGAATAAAGTGAATCCATAAAGATATCTCATCGTTTGCTCTAAATTACTCTACTTGGCAGCTGCCGAGGTAAATAAATAAAAATATGACCGTTGAGGAAAAATAAAAAATATTATATAATTACAATATTTCAAAATACGGTCAATTAAAAATAATTTTATTTACGACTTTTCTCCGACGAATACGGCGGAAAACTGGTACTGTGCTGACTTCGTCTCCAGCGTTAAATATCTCCTAGATTTGATCCTTAGGAAAAGGAAAATGCGTAGAAGTTGCCGTTGGATATAAAAGAGCTGCATGCGCTTTAACAATTCAGGCCTGCAGGCTTTTTTAGCTGACAGTTTGTCAGGTTGCTGCTGTCGTCCTGTGGTTAAACAACGGCTGGATAGATGCGTACGGTTTAACTACGCAGCCCAAAGTTAAAAAAAGGACGGCTATTTGCCGTTGGGGAGTCGAGGTGCGCACTGATTACCGAGCACGTGGTCCGGCTCCGCGCTCTTGGGTTTAGTGGAACATTAAAAAGGGCGCAGGTTTCTCGCATCTGACGGCAGCCACGACAGAAGTTGCCGTCCACTTAATCAGGCGAAGGGGTCCACGTCGGAGACAGGATCTGACGTGGCAAAACACAGCATTCGGCCTGTAACGAACAGGTCACATGTTTGAATCCCCGTACTCCTCCATGAGGAATGCAAAACACTCAACCATGCCGTTAATTGACGTGTGGTGTTGGATTACACGTAAACAATGTGAAAAAATTAGGTTTTAGCTTGAAATCCCACTACTTACACGAAAACCTGTATTTTCTTCAGCTAATTACACGTAGACAAAGCGTAAATTGGGCTGTAATTAGGGACACAAGGACATGGGTAGAATGTAGCGCGCAGCACATTAGTGTTGCAACCGCTCAATAATACACTTTTATGTGGATAAATTTTTGCAAATATACAGCTCTTCATCGACCGTATCGGGGATCGAACCTGCAACTGATCCTCAAAATTTTCGGCCGTCTTTGCGAGTTTATTTACCAGGATTGCCTAATTAGACAGTTTTCTGTAATATGAAACTCTCTGAAGAAAATCTTAAACTATTTGTAGCCTCTCTGACGTCAGAAATAAGATTTTCGTCATTTTCAGCTTCTCGGTTTTTTTCTCAGGTTTCAGGCGCTAATATTGTTATGCAAATGAAATTTTTAACGAAAATTGGGTGTTGTGTGACTTTTTCCATGTTCAGCTCCACATTTTGAAAAGTTTGTGACTTTTACCGTAATTTTTTTCAATTTTTAGAATTTTTAAGCTCTTGTATCTGATATTGCGGTGTTTTAATGTGCAGACTGTAAATTTGAACTGTGCGACTTGTTATGGTTGTAGTTTCTCGTAACCTCGCACTGAAACGGTACATTTCCAATGTCCCCAGGTTTTGACTGTAATATTTTTGTATTGATGAGGTCTCCATGGTCTGATTTTGCCTTGTTCGGAAGTTGCAGATATAATCTTTTGTTTTGGTATATTACTTTACATTTCTAGCCGTATTCCAGCGACGAGGTGAACATAATCGGCTGCGTCGTTGTTTGGTAGGTTATATATCGGTAGTTGATGTTTACTATACTTAGATAGGGAAATCTGTTCAAAATGTATAGTAAAAGGGAAGCAAAATTTAAAAGAATTTTCTGGATAGGGTAGGTATAGAATAAACAAAAAAACAAATTAAGTTTGAAACGGTGAAACAGTGAATGATTTCCTGTCGCCTCTGTTTTGACCTCAGGAAGGCTGTGCGTCCGTCTGTGTGCTTTGAATCTTCTATCAGGCTATGTTTAGCAAAGGGAGTTTTGGTTTTGATTGAAACGGAAAAGAATAGCAAATGATCGTTGACAATTTGTGTTGAACAGGGGAAATCGAGCTGGCTTTCCTACATTCAAATAAAACTAACAATCTGAACGCTTTCACTCATTTGGAGTTGAGAAACAGTTTAAATGATGAAAAGTATGGATGTTCCAATTGAGCGAAAGCTCAGTTTAATGGAGGAAATGCTCGATTCAATCAATAAATACGAGGATCGATCTCGTAGTGCCCCTCCTGCATTGCCTCGGCGACCAACTTCGAAGGGAAGGCTTCCTTCAGCAATCAGAACAGGAAATGTTTTGCAGACACAGATTAATCATATTAATGGCGAAGATCAAAGCCAACCCGTGTCTTCAAATTTGTTTTCCAAGAAGATTCATGATGAAAAGTCAGCAAATTCCGTACCAGGTGATGGAAATCTTTGCTATGCAGAGGTTAACAGAAATGATGTTAAATCTTTTAGTTCAAAAGCTGGAAGCAAACGTGAATCTGATCTGGAGACGGTTTGCAATGGTAATACTCCAAATAAAAGTGGGCTCAAGACGGCCAATGAGGGGAGTTCTACTGACTCACCATACAATAAAAATGCAGATGCATCGGAGCGTTCTGGTGAAAGTGATGATTCAGATGCTGGTGACTTGTCCACCGTATCTGCAGATGACCATGGAGACCACAAATGGGTAGAGGACAACATCTCTGGCATACAAAAGGTGAGATTCCTCTCTGTTATGGCCTTTTTGATGAACACGTTTTCACTTACTAGAAAACAAATATGTGGCCCTGTTTACTCCATTACTAAAAAGATTTAGTTGCCCAGTAATGGGATACATGCCTGCTACCCTAGCTTGATTGTATTCAATGGTTTTCAATCTGATAAAGCATCTTTGCCTTTTGATATTTCATTTGTTCAAGAGAAAAATTGGATATTGAAGATAATATTTAGAGTGAAATATATCTATAGCAGGTTGAATCACTTTGAGATTCTTTGTTATCCTTTGTTATGAGTTCATGCTGACTATTGGATAAGTGTTTTCTACTTGTCTTCTCCAACAAGTTGGATGTATGATCAGTTTAGTCACTTATTAAGAACACAACTTTCAGTGGGAAAGCTTACTTTGGTTTTAGTCTTGTTGCAAGTATCGATTGCTGATGCTGTTAAGAATTTCTGCTGAGAAAATGGATAAAAGCCTTAGTTTATCAAAATCCCGCTTGAAAGAATTACTGTAAACTTATTATACTCTTTGAGTGAGCCAAAATCGTTAATTTCAAATAACTATATAGATGTAAATATTTTTTAGAATTGAGACTTGAACTGCAGCTGTTGCACATTTTTATTTTAATATTTGTTAGATATTTGTCAGACTGGATGTTGGGTGAACTTGTGGCTGTACTCTGTAACTGCTATCTTTGGCATCGGCAAGAAGAATTTACAGAATTTTATTGGGCAAGTAACGGCCAAGGACAAGCAGAAAGATAAATCACACAAATCAGAGGATTCTGAAATACTCACTGGAAATATTCCCACACTGTTACTAAAATTTTCAGCAATAGAATACCATGCAGCCACTAATCCACTCGCCCATCATCAATTTGAATGGCCAAGGTAAGGCCAAGGAAATGTTAGCCACCTGAGGAAAATAGCTGAAAACATGTCAGCTGGAATATCATGGCCCAACGGACAAGAAAAAAAATCTGAAAAGTATCAGCCAAAAGGAAAAATTAACTGCCTAAAATAGAAGGCACAATCCTTTTTAATCTGCTGCTATGTGATAAACCAATCACTGCTCAAATAGAGAAGGGCAAAATAAAAGGCACATCCTTCCAAAGATTAGTCGCCACGTGAGATAAACCTACCACATAATATAGGAAGAATATCGAAATTATCTGGTCTTAGCAATAATAGTTGCTAGAAAATAGCTTGAATAATCCCATTGTCACCACAGTTATGAAGAGCACAAAAGATTTACTGACAAGGGGGAGGGGGTGAATCAGTAAATCAACACAAACTTACAATTCTTAATTTTTTCAACTTATTACAACCAACTTTTTAATATGACCCAATTTACACAAGTTGATACAGTTTTATTGAAATAAATTTTGAAGGGAGTAGGCACCAACCTGCTCAATTTACAAGAGGGATGATTTAGTAGATTAAAATCTACAAGGAACACCCTGACCCTTAACAATTTTAGTAGGCACCTACCTACAAGGAGCACCAACCCCTAATGCAAGGCACTACACCTTGACTTGATGGATGAATCAAATTAAGTCTATCAGATCTGCACTCTACCAATCCTCCAATCTGCCTTTGTGATATAAATTCTCTCACTCAGCCCACACAAGAAGATAGGCTTCTGATTATGACTTCTTGAACTTGTCAACCACACTTCAAATCTGAAATGAATATCAACTATATATGTTGCTCATTCATTGCATCTTTTGTGAAAGGACACATCTTTGTCTTTTTAAAACTGAAAGTTGCAACTTTCCAAAACCCAAATCGCACCATTTCACAAGTTAATTACACCTGAAACCAATCATGTTTCTTCAGATTTTAATTGCATCACTTTGTAAAAATCACATTATTTTGAGATGAAGCGCTCCTCTAAAAGAAAATCAAATTAAGTGATTTTTACTCTTCATAATGGGATCGCATTCTTTCATATGGTAATTGATTAATTTGACTTGTTATTAACACACATCTTTTTGTTTGTCTCAAACGTATTTAATTGAATCATATCTCTTCATTTATTTGATCGGCCTTATAATCTTTTCTTTTAAAAGACGATTAATTAACTCCTACAGCCTTATAGACGCAGGTGTAATTCTTCTTAAGAAAAACGTCTTTTCCAGAAAAGCACAACTTCTAGGAAGGCGCCTTGTAGACGCGGCTTGTAGAAGATGTCTTTAGAGCAAACGCGTCTTTTCAACTCTTTGACCGGCAGCCTCTCTTCATTGTGACTTTCGATTTAACAAAACACATTCGTATTTTGGAAGAAACAGTTTGATTAACTGAACAGGTTCAAGTCTTTTGTTGATTTAAAAAAAAAAGTGCCTTTTTCATCTGACTGAATCGTGTCTTTTGATGCAAGACAACATAGCCTTTCACGGGATGCTTTAGTTAATCTCATAATTAATACATTAGATATTTTCTTAATGAATCCACGTCTAGTAATCTTCATAGCCTGGAATAACATCTTTACCTTGTCAATTTGAAGCTTTGATTCAGACGATATTTTAATCTGGAGCTTCGGTATAGACTTTTAGATTGTATGCCTTTGTCTTCTGAAGCTTCGATACACCAGCCATGAAGTAAATACTTTTTCAATCTTGTATTTGTCCATTAAAATTTATATGAACTTTATTGACAATATAATCTGCATGCTATCAACCTGAGTAAACTTTCAAAAGATGATCTAATCTGCAAGTTATCGTTCTGAGTGCCCGAGTAAACTTTCAAAAGATGATCTAATCTGCAAGTTATCGTTCTGAGTGATCTGATTACAGACTTTAGGCAGAATACGCAACACGCCATATGTGTATGATCTTATTATATGCTATGTGCTTCCCATTTGACATCAATGACAAAATTACTAACAAGTTAGAGGAGGCATACAACATCTCCAATGTAATCACGGATAGTTGGTAGATAAGGGGATACATTCCTTTTTAAAAAGAAAAAAATGATTTAACTGCATAAAGTAATATTAATCACTTTATCTTCTTAGCATTATATTTAACTTTGGCATTAATATTTGTAGCAGTATTTAGTATTTCCTGTTGCAGCATTGAAACAATGAAATACAGTAAAATCAATCCAAAACAAAACATATTTGCAGCCATCCTGTAGCTATGTGCACACAATCTGTAATGGACACCCCTCTTTTTTCCCAATTTTTTGTACCTCTTTCCAATGATTTTCAGATGAGCATTTTGTCAAATAGTTTGTCTTTTAAAAGCCACTTGGATAATGTTTCAAGTTTTACTAAAGCATATTGTCTTAATTAAATTCAGTTGAAACATTGAGACATTGATATGAACAGTTTGACACACATCTATTCATAGCAGTTAAAACCAACAAACAGTATTGTTGCAACTGTTTATAATACACAGAAAGAAAGATATTTCAGACCCAACCTGCAAGGAGTATAAATGGCAATATGGAATTGCAGCTGTATCTAACTGCTCATGGTATGAAAACTGGTATCTGCAACTCTAAACTCGCCCTTGGTCTGCATTAATCTCAATACATTAATGGACTTGAAACAATTTTAGCTGGGAAAATTGCTTAAAATTGCTTGTATTAACAGAAGAAAAGATTAAAATTAATAGAGAAGATAGATTACTGTAGACATTTAAGATGTCTAACTACCTCAACTACTAACTACTATAGCAATAGTATATTATTGACCATTAACAATAGAGAATTATTATTCTAACACCCTCCCTTAATGGTCAATCGTCTAACTAGCCTACAAAAAACAATCTGTAGGTCTGATGGTCACAAATTTTTTAGAACACTCTATTGCCGCTGAGACCCTTCTTGGATCTACAGAATGTTAATGACCAAGAGAACCAAAAAACTGTCCAGAAAAAAACAAAGAAGGTTGCCCCCTTCTCTAGAAAGCTCTGCAACAAGAGATAAGAGCTTGCCACTAACTCTGCCACTTGAGAGGAGTTTGCCACCAACCCTACCATAAACTGCAGAATTGCTGACCAAATATTATTACAAAATGTCCAACCTGAGGTTGGATAACAGAGCTGTCCCTTCCTGAAACCAAAGACACACCGAGAACAACTGCCGCGATCTTGAGGATAAATTGGCAAATTGTCAAACTTTTGTAGATGAGCATGACGCCTGAGAACAGACTGCAAGAAGCTAGTTGTGTAGATGTTTGCCCCAACAACTCCAAGTTTGACCAATACAGATTGCAACCAACCACAATTTTTGAGGAAAAAATCGCCAAACCTAAGATTACAAATCATTGTCTTTTTGAAAAAAAGGGTAAAAACCAAATATCGGAGAGCCCTCCCGAACATCAGAAACCCCAACTACGATATATAGGAAAAAACTCTTAATTTTTGAGGAGAAAATTTTAAACCCTTCCAGAAAATTTATAAAACCCCAAGTAATTTTTGTAGGAAAAAATTACAAAAAAACAAGGATTTTTTTTTTTATAAGGAAAAATATTTAAAAATAAAATTCAGATTTTTAACAAGGGAAATATTTTTTAGAAAAACCCATTAAAATCCAATATTTTTTTCTTTACAGGACAAAAAATATTTAAAAAGCCAGAAATCTGAAGAGTACCCAAAAAATGTTGCTGAAAACCCAGAAAATTTCGTCAATACCCATTTGCACAGATTTTGAGGCACGAACTTCAAGACACCCATAAAAATTGGAGACCAACCCAGTTGAGATCTCGAAAACCCACCAAGAATCTGCAATCGAAATTTTTTTCTGACTTCACATGACCGGTCAAAACCCTAATCGAGTTTCAAAAACCCTAGGCGAATCTGAAAATAACGATTTTCTTTAGAAAATTGCAAGGACCAGCTGCAAAACCCTAAGCGGCTGCAAAACATGAGTTTCAGACTTCACAAACAATGGCACCCAAAACTAGGTGATAAAATTGTGAGCTTCAAAGCCTTCACAATCGCGACAAAAAATGTCAAAGAAAAAATGTGCCAAAAGAAGTGCTGAAAAACACGTGCAGAAGCTAGACAAAAACACGTGCCAAGGAGATGAAGAAAAACGCATCCAAAACTAAAGAAAAATCGCGCCCAGATGTCTTGAAAAAACGCGTCCTCTACAGGTCAGACAAAATGCACGGGCAAGAGCTTAGAGAACAGATGACCAGAGGAAAGATGAAGGTCGCGGGCAGTAGACGTGAATACACCAGAACAAAAAACGTGAAACACAATTTATAGAATGCGTCTTCTTAAAAAAAAATGGTGCCCAACAAAGAATAAAACTGATGCGGGTTTTTTCCAAAAAAATACACAGATTTTTCTACGCCTTAGAAAAAATGGGTCGCGCCAGACTCAAGACCCTTCAAATTGCGATTTGCAACTTAGCAGAATAAACACCAGAAATCGCGTCCACAAAGCAGCACATGTAATCGCGCCAACAGGAAGAAAATAACCAGAGGAGAGGGTTTAATTGCGCCCAGAAAAAAAACACGATTCTCAGCCACGAAAACTCCAACAGAAAACCCTCGATTTGGACTTACAAATACACCTACCAGAGTCTCAAAAGATCACACTCATAATCCTGGACCCTCCGTGAAGGAGTTAGGCCCAGACTAGCTCTAGCTCTAATACCATGAAACAATTTTAGCTGGGAAAATTGCTTAAAATTGCTTGTATTAACAGAAAAAAAGATTACAATTTATAGAGAAGGTAGATTATTGTAGACATTTAATAAGATGTCTAACTACCTCAACTACTAACTACTGTAGCAATAGTATATTATTGACCATTAACAATAGAGAATTATTATTCTAATAGGACTATCCTTGACGTGCAATCTTCAATTGACTCACCCAGCTACAGGTCAATGGCGGCTATCACAATGAAAGAATGAGCAATCATTAAAACCCACGTTTAGCACCTCTTGTCGAACATGGAAGCATCTATCCCACACAACTATTTCACCCAAGTCTCCTATGAATAGCAACCATGCATTGCAGCAACTGAAACAACACTAAATAGTCAGTCAGTCAATTAAGAATTGCCACACCTAGCTTAATTTAAGCTATGAACAAAATAAAATCAGCATTTGTATTCAAACGGGGCCTTCAAAAACTCTTAATTGCACTTGTACAAACTGCACACCACCTAATACATCCATTGTAGGTAAATCTGACTAGTGCAACATATACAGACTCAAGTGCCCATGTTCATATAAAGTATCATGCCTTACTCTGAAAGTTGTCTTTACCAAAGACTTAACAAATTTCAAAATAATCTTTCGAACTGATCAATGAAGTTCAATGCGAATTCTAAAATGAATCCACTAGTAGATGGTATTGGGTTTCCGTCCTCAGGCTTGCTGAACCTGCAAAACAAGCTCTCCAAATTCTCCCGATAAAATTATTTCCTAAAAGATCCGAATAATTTTCCTTCACCACCTTTTATTCCTTCACCACCATTTTGCCTTCTCTAAAGCGACTTATATAATAATTTATCAGTAAGTTATTATAAGTTGCTTTAATTATAAAACCAATTAATTAAATATAAATGTCCCAAAAGTAACTTAAGACAATTTAATACGTAATTAATTAAATTACTCCCTTAATTTTCCCACCTTACCTTATGGGAATAAAATAAGCTAGAGGACTCCACTGGATAATCATTTGGAAAAAGGAGACATTGCACAATCCTTCTGTGGCAGAAATGCACAGTCCTGTAGCAGTATGCAGAGTCTTCTTTTAGAAGTTTCTGAAGCAAATCCAACACATAACAGTCTACAGTCTTGTGGCAGCCTCAAGAAATAAAAGTTATCACCATGGCATTAAGCAGTTTAAAACAACAGATTTAGTCTTCTTGTAGCAGCATACATAGGTTTTCTAGCAACAAATGAGCAGCTCCTGTAGAAAAAATAAAGTATTCCTGTAGCTACAAATACACAGTCCTCCTGTCTGTTCTGTAGCAGCTAAAAAACTAACCTGTAGCGGCATGGTTAAGATTGAAACAATCATGAAGAAGGCCTACAGCAACTATATAAGCATGTTGAAGCACAGCAACTCATCTGAACACATAAACTTGCAATCTTCTTCTTGCAGCCTTTGAAAAGCAAGTTGATGAAAGAACAAAACAACAAACACATAAAAATTGAACCAAAAAACTAAAAACAAGCCAGCAAATATTTGTTTTGGTGATGTGGGATTACACGTGGACTAGGATGCTCCCTCATTAGTTACCAGTGTACAGCAACTAAATAAACATGTTGAAGCACAGCCACTTATCTTAACACATAAATTTGCAATCTTCTTGTAGTAGCCTTTGAAAAGCAAGTTGATGAAACAACAAAACAACAAACACATAAAAAATGAACCAAAAAACTAAAAACAATCCAGCAAATATTTTTTTGGTGAA
This sequence comes from Sequoia sempervirens, assembly GCA_007258455.2. Classification (NCBI taxonomy): domain Eukaryota; kingdom Viridiplantae; phylum Streptophyta; class Pinopsida; order Cupressales; family Cupressaceae; genus Sequoia; species Sequoia sempervirens. The sequence continues at coordinate 243,325 of VDFB02351874.1, forward strand.
CCAAAAAACATGTGGACTAGGAGGCTCCCTCATTAGTTACCAGAGTCAAATTTTTGACATGGGTGGAGATAGTGGAGGATTGTAACTGTTTTCCCCGTTCATAAAAAAAAAAGGCCCTAATAAGTCAGTGGTCCCTTTCTTACATGTCCCTTAGGATTCTTGCATTTTCAACAATTATATTGCAGAATCTTTGCATGTTGTTTTAGAGATGTCTTTGTAAAATTGGGAAGCTCTTTGTTATCCTTGGCTTGGGTATTGTTAAAATTAAGAAGTATCTTTTGCTTATTGTTTCTCTTGTTAAATTACAAATGAATGATTGAACTTGATCCCTAGTTTGATTTTGTTGACATTGGACTAGATGGGTCTTGGGTATTGTTAAAATTAAGAAGTACCTTTTGCTTATTGTTTCTCTTGTTAAATTACAAATGAATGATTGATCTTGATCCCTAGTTTGATTTAGTTGACATTGGACTAGATGGGTCGCAAATATCTGTCATTTATAGAAATGCCACCATACTTCTATGCAGTCATTAAAAACTATAGGATGTTGAGAAAACAGGTAATCAACACATTGACAACAATATATAGTGAACACATCTGTTAAGAACATGTAATAAATCATACAATGGAAATAAGAAGCAGCAAATTTAAAACAACACATAAAAGATGACTCTAGATTTATGTGGAGAAACCCTTTTGGATAAAAAACTCCACCATCAAAGAAAACCTAGTAATGTATTAATCTTAGGAATATGAGTACATCAATGCAATCCACTCTTTCTTTAGTTTGGTAACAATATGGTGGCATAACCCTTCTCAAACCTACAAAAACCATAAGAGACCAGTAATGTATTAATTCTGGGAATATGAGTACATCAATACAATCAACTATCTCTTTGGTATTGTAACAATCTGGTAACATAACCTTTCTCAAATCTACAAAAGATGAGATATGAGATGAAATGAGCACAAATTCTCTCAATAGCAGAAGCAATATCATATCATGTCCAACCTCAACAATGAACTCTCAACCTCCTTTTATAACATTTTGGAGGGAAAATAATAATAATAAAATACTAAATAGCAATTTCCCTTTTTCCTCCACAAATTCATTTTTTCAAAAATTATAGTTCATTATGTGCAAAGACTCCCTTGTGCGCCTAGGTATCCTCTAGAGGCACAACTTAAAAACACTTCTTTAATAAATAATTATACCTCAGTTGCCTTTTTAATATTTCTTACTTAGGACAATTTAAATTATAATTAGTTAATAATTTAATTATTCACTTAAGTTGCAGAAAAACATCAAAATGATATAAATATGAAATTCTAACTATATTGTAAAGTCATTGAGGACTTATGATGATGAACTAAAGCAATTTGGTGTCTGTCTAAAAATAGTATGCTTCTCCAAGAAGTTTGGAGAGCTCCCAAAAGGATGGAATCACATTCTAAAAGCATCATTGAGGCTCACCAAGACCCTTTGAACTCACTGCCATGAACAAAACCACTGCTAGATCAAACTTGTACTCCCAAGAATTTCAGAGTTTTCCCTTATCCACCAATTAGCCTATAGGACAACTCGGAAGATATGCTAATTGTTCACAAATTGATTATGCTTGAAAGAGGGCATACATAATCTTCATGTCATATGTAATTAGGTTTTGGAGTAGTCGCTATGTAGTGCGTATAACCCTAGAGTATTTTTCTCGTAGTTTGTTAGTAATTCTCTTTCAGGTTATTTTGCCTCATTTAGGGCTTTTGGGTTTTTCCTCTAACTTAATTATGCTTTTAAATAAGGTAAATGTTCATTTGGAAACCATCATTCATGGAGTGCTCATAGTTGCTCTATTATTGAATTTCAATAAATTTAGTATTTTGGCATTTTGCCTTTTGCCTTCATCTTTCGGATTAGATTTGTTCCATTTTGCTCTATAATTCTATTTCATTGTTATTGTGCAAACTAGTATTGGCTCTATTAAAATAGTATCTTTGCATCCTATCATCGTATTTAATTCATGAGTTTTTTCTTTTTGCTATGACTCATTATCACTATTTAGATGTGAGTAGTGCTCTGTCATTATCAAGCAACAACTTCTTTTCCTTAATGATGAGTACAGTGTGGAATTGAAAATGCTCGTGATTAAATGATATATACAAGTTGTTCCAATAAAACTGAACAATTATTTCTTCCATTGTCTAAAATATTTGGAGTTGAGAACAATGTAGGTTTATCTGGTAAAAATTTAATTAAATTTGACTATTACTTGTGGTGTTGTCTCTGGGGCTTATGCTTACTGTTTTTTATATTCCATGCAGATCTATCCTTATAGAAAAAAGATATAGCTCATTTGACAATCCTCCTACTCCTTACAATTTGTCAAAACACAGCTAAAACCAAATCTGTGGTATATAAATGATAAAAATCTTATTCGTGTTGCATTTCACTAACAGCCATTGCTTATAGAAAATAAATCCATTAATTCTTCCTCTCCGCTGCCATCATTTAGTTAAATGTTCTCTCTTAATTAGCAGCATTGGACTTTAGACCAATAATCTGTCATTGGTCTCTTACAATTAGCCTGGCAAAGTATACTGTATACTTCAATATTTTTCTGATTGATTCATTTTTCTCGAGGAATCTGTACTTGTTTTTCCTTTTTGTGTTGTGTCTCTGAGGTTTATGCTTCTTTCAATTGTTGGCTCTGTAATAAATTTTTGTTAGTAAAACTCTTTTGTTTTGGTATGCTTGCCTGGTTTCTGTATCCAGGCACAGATTTATTGATGCAGTATGTGCAGGTGTTAAATGCATGTCAATTTTAGTATAAGTCTGATCTTAAAAATTAAGAGTTGATGCTAATATTAGGTGTTTGAATTGGTTGCACAGAAATCTCGTGTTTGGTGCACACTTTCAGAAAATGACTGGAAATTAGGGGCGATCCAATCAAGCACTGAGACTGAATCTGCTGTTCTCCTTATAGATGGCAACGTGGGCATTTCAAACATTTGATTTGATTTGATTTTAACAGTTTATTTTATTATTAACATTCTTTTTCTTGTTCACCTCTATGTGCAGATTGTCAAGATATCAACTGACAAGTTATTACCTGCAAATCCAGACATCCTTGAAGGTGTGGATGATTTGATACAACTAAGTTACTTGAATGAGCCATCGGTTCTGCATAATCTTCAGTACAGATATGCTCAAGATATGATTTATGTGAGTGAGCAATATGCACACCAAGATTTTATATGCTTATTTGTTCAATTTTTTTTTATCTCAACATTTTTGTTTATGCATTCACTTTTGAGATTGCAGACTAAGGCAGGACCAGTTTTGGTTGCAATAAATCCATTCAAAGATGTCTGTCTTTATGGGAAGGAGTTTATAAGGGAATACAGACTGAAACTTACTGAGAATCCACATGTATACATGATGGCAGATGCTGCCTTTGGAGCAATGACGAGGGGTAAGAGAAGAGATCCCCACTATGGTCTCTGGATTGATACAGCAATTGTCCTTAAAAGTTAAACCTTGAGCAATTACTGCCTTTCTGAGCATGCTTTATTTTTTCTTAGATACTTATTGAATATTTTGCTGTTGTTTTTCTGTTGTGGACTTGTACAGATGGCGTAAATCAGTCTATTATTATAAGGTACGTTTGGTATGACCTGTTAAATAGGCCTTCAAGTCCCAGGAAATTCCCCATATTTGTTTATCATAACTGCTTTGCGTAAATTAGCAGTTAAGTTTTTTTAAGGTTCACTGGAACAGACTCTTTATTGAAAACCATAGTGGTCAAAAACATTCCAAACCCTCTCTTGGCCATAGATCCTCTTATACCTATTACACTGTATTCATTTAACTATTGCACCATGTTCATCTAATTTTGGTGGTTTGTTGGGTCCATACTTGTTAAACCTACTTAACATTTTTATTTTGTTTAGTTACTTATTTTTGGTATATTGCTAGAGAGGTGATTCTACTAAACAAGCCCCGCAATATGTAAGTGAAAGAGCCTTCCCTTAGCTTACACTCAAAGGAGAAAAGGTATAAGTGGTTAATATGTATTAGGAAAATAATAATGACAAATCATATAAAAATTAAATAAAGAAACATGTCAACCAACGTAAATAACAGCATAAACAAAGTCATGGAAACAAGATACTTACCCAAGGGGAACTTGTTCTCCCTTTTGGGTAGAGCTTTTGCATTCAAATGGTTGATGTCTTAGATTGAAATTTTGAAAGGGAAGGGCTAAGTCAAACAGGTACGTGTAACTAAGTCTCTGATCTAGGTCTGCAGTAAATTTTCAAGTGCTATGTACTTATTTGTGCTACTCCTGTTAAGTCCCCTAGCTCCCTATTCTATTTACTATACCATAGATAGGTTAATTATAATGCGCATAATGTGTGAATTTTTGGTGATTGATTAGGGCACGTGCATGTGCCTAAGTTTCTGATCTTGGTCTGCATTAAATTTTCATTTGATTCTTCAAGTCCTATGTACTTGTGTGTAATCTTGTTAAGTTCCTTCACCCTTATAGGATATTTAGTGTGCCATAGGAACTTGTAAAGCACAATATGAGTGTGAAATATACCAAAAATTTACCATGTCCTGTGTAAGCTCATCTTCCCTCTCTTCATTTGCTTGCACATATTTTTTCGGTAGGTTGTCCCAATGACCATGTTTCCCATTTTGTGATTTATTTTACTAGGTTCTTAAGAGGCAAAAATGCCAAGTGTTTATTGCCGATTATGCTGGAATAATTATAACAAGGAATTATACAGAGTAAGCAGTAAAGTATAAACAAGATAGTTCATATCAACAATCATAAGAGAACACTTACATTCATTCATGAACAATTACAATATGTTCGAGATAGTAATGCCTATGGTCCCTGATGAATTATACAAACATAATATTTATAGGATGTTGTACCCAAATAATTTTTTTTTGCTTCATTAAGGCATTTTGATAAAAATGGATAAAATCTTGTAAATTTGTTGTCTAAAGTCAACAAAAGTCAAAGTCTCTGAAAATAGCAATTGTCTATTCTTAGAAATTTCTAAACGACAAACGAAGCAATAGGGTTTTTGTGGGTTTATTGTCGAGAGGATACTTGCAAATTAGGGTTTTAGGCCCCTATTTTTAGAAAAACCCTAAAAATAGGATCTTTCTAGAAATGGCTCAAAATGATTTTGATTGGTTTATTCTTTGCCATGATCACACTGGTCCAGTCAGAATCACGAAAAAGTAAGTTTTGCTCTGGTGGGTCTTTCACTTTTTCAGAAGAAAAGTTAGGACCTCCAAGGTCATCAATGGAGGATGGCTAGATACTAGATGTCAAAATCTAAGCTTCAAACGCTTCACAGAAGAATCTATGGTGAAAGATGCTCGAAAAATGGCGAACGATGGAGGGGAATCTCAAAAGTTGAAAATTGCGGAAAATATTCAAGTCTGGAAATGGATGCCTTACCTCAAAGAGGGTGTCTAGGCTTCAATGTCTTAGAATATTTTTCAATTTTTGTTTGTTAAACACGCAACGTAGTCAGCGCGTTCATGTCATCAACAAAGATGCTCAACGCAGTCAACGACATGGTGAATGCAAAGTGCGAGGAGAGTAAAATCATTGAAAATGATTGCCAACTGGAGCCAAAAGCGCCCCTGCAGGCCAAGGGCGCTCATGAATTCAAGGGTCTAAATGCAGCTATTGGGATTTGCAGTGTTGGGGGTCCTCCTTAGAATTCTTCCAGCTTCGTGATGAATCCAACATCTAGATCACGGGATTGGCCTCACAAACGAAGATCAAACCGAAAGTGTTGAAAGTCAGCAAACTCAAAATTGATGAAGTCTGAAGAGCAAAAGTGGCCCTTGTAGGCCAGGGGTGCCCAAGAATTAAAGCATTCAGAAGTCATTTTCAGAGTTTGCAGCCTCCGAGCATGTAATGTCCCCTTTGTAGTAGCCACCTGGAGATCATTTAGCCTTGTAATAAGGGAGTAATTATTAAATTAATTATTTATAAACTATTTCAATAAATTAAATCATATAGTAACTTTATATTTAATTAATTTAATAAAGTGACTTAAAATAAAATAATAAATCATAAAGTCACTTAAGGGAATAAAATAATATTATTTCTAGAAGCTTCTTGGAGGTCTTGGTGAAATCTTTATAAGGAGTTCTTGGCTTGGCATTTGAGCATGCTTGACTTGAATTTCATTTCTCATTACCAGTTTGGTAAGAAGCTAAATGCTTTGCTTGCTCGAGGATTTGAAGACTCTAGAGTACCAAGTTTGGTACATTGAGCATGCTTGACTTGAATTTCATTTCTCATTACCAGTTTGGTAAGAAGCTAAATGCTTTGCTTGCTTGAGGATTTGAAGACTTTAGAGTACCAAGTTTGGTTGTGAAAGATCAACCCTAGCTGGAAGTGTTGAGAAATCCATCTAGGGTTTCTACAGGTGCTTCATTGGAGAGATTTGATAGGTGCAATAGCTGATGTATTATTGCCCTAGTTGAATTGATGTGATAGCTGGTTTATTATTGCATCTAAATAATTGCAGTAATTGGTTTATTGTTGCAATCATTACTGCATTGGAGATTTGCGGCAGTTGAGGTATTGTTGCAAATTGGTGTTGAAAGAAGTTTATCTCTGTTTGGTTGTATTTCCAAATTTTGATGGTTTGGGACCAAAATTTGGAAAAGATTCGATATTTTGATTTGAAGAAAATAAAAGTAGATTTTTAGAAATAATTGACAGATTGGACATTACTTTTAGTTTGAAGGAATTCGGTTTTGATAGTTTGAGGTTAATTTTCAGTTATTGGATAAAGTTCGATTCCTTTGAGAAATCCTTTCAATCATTGGCAAATTGTCTTCTATCATCTGGGGCGATTACATTACATTTGGAAACTGTGGCATCTTCAAGAAAGAATAGTGTTGCATTATTTTAAGGAAAGAATCATTTCCCATTGAGGAGCTAGGAAAAGACGACTTTATCAATTTTGTTTGAAGAGTTCAGACAAGATAAATCTTTGTGGAGGAATTCGATTATTGAAAGAAAATAATTAAATATTGGGAGGATTGCATTACACAAAGAAAGACGTCTTTGTTTAAGGCATCGAAGGAGGAATATAGAAGGCGTGATTATTCCTAACAAAGGCAGAGCATGGTTTGTCTTATCCCTAGAATAAGACAAAAATAAAGGGAGCTGCTAATCATTGTGACAAATAAAGGAGATTTAAATAAAGAAAAAGACATCGATTTCTTTTATTGGGTCCTCTCTTCCTGTCTACTTCATCACGAGAGATATAAGTGGATTGTTGTGTAAGTCTAGGAAGCATCATCAAGAGGTGGCGAGTGAAAGCAGCAGACCTGGGCGCATCATTTAATTATCTGGAGGGCAGTGAATGAATGTTGAGAAGACGTCTTCTTCTAAAGACGAATTTTGGGTTGGTAATCAAGCTCCAAGCAAAGAATCGAATCATCCAGGTTGGAATGATTATTTCTGTAGGCATTACTTTCATAATCTTTAAGTTCTGATCGATTCATATTGTTAGAATTGGCTATGGCTGCCACCCAAGATCTATGGATCAAATGGAAAGCACAAGAAAAGAGAGAATATGACAAGAATAGACTGTATTCAATGTCATTGATATGATATGATTATGATTATGATTCTGATTGTTTACAATGAGAGAGACCCCTTGGTTATATAGCCAAGGTGAGAACATAGAAGGGCATAAGATTATGACAAGTGTCGTAATCTTATGACATGAGACAACTAGGAAAACCTATCACTCCACAAAAGGTGGAGAGATAATCACATGATGTGTCCACAAAAGGTGGAAGTGATGAGGTAATGACATGTCAAGTCCACCAAAAGTGGGAGATTCTCCAACAACCTCCTATGTGGTCCCTAAGTAAACTTAACTAAGGTGTAATTATGACCTAGGACAAGGTACAAAACATTTAATTACACCAACACCCCCCCCTTAAGTGCAACTTAAGGAGAATGTACACAAATGCAAACAATGCAAGATGGGTCCCGGCTACTAGGCCATGTTAGGTACCCATGTACAAACAATGCAATCAATGCAATGAAATCTCTCACAAGCGAGGAAAGGGAGAAAACCCAGTGGGACAAAACTCCCCCTCAAAAGAGAGATGAAATAAAAAAAGGAAATGCTCTCAATGAAGAATGAGAAGGTAAAAACGCCATGTGAGGAAAAAGACCCCTCCATAAGAGAGAAGTAGAAGAGAAGCAAGGTAGCCGCCCCTCAATGTTGAGTCTCCTGCAATGATGGTAGAAGCTCGACATTGAATGCTGAAGATGATCCAATCTCGCCGAACAATGTTCCTCCCCTTGGGAAGAAACAAAACCAAGGATGTATGTAGGAAGTCATGAAGATGGATGATGTGTGATGATGTCTCTGAAGCATGCTTAAGTGTCTCCATGTTGATGCCGAAAGCTGACACACTCCAATCAGGTGTTCTAGGCCACACTTCTGAAGAGGAAAATCCAACATCTAGTAGAGAATAATGTAGAGCATAATCCAAAGACAAAGATTTCCCCTCTGAAGACAAAGAAGCCTCCTCCAAATGCTGTCCAAAAGTGTCCACACTCACGCCAATCTGCGAAGAATGATCATGTAGAGAATGAACAAGAGGGTCAAGGTGTTCCCTCACAAGAACTGAAGAAGGTGCATCTTCATCAAAGAGAAGATGAATACTATTGATGGTGTCCTCCAAATCTGCAAGATGAGACTCCACGAACAAGTCTGAAATACATGTTAGGAAATCATCGAAAGTAGCCATATCTGGAAGACAATGTATATCCTGCTGCACTGAGTCACTAGGAGCCAAAACTGTAGCAACACAAGCATCATCAAGTGCAACAGTCGATGGAGGAGATAGAGTACATGGCTCAAGGACTGGATTTGATGTGAATATGCCCAAGTTCAAAAAGCCAAATGTCTCCTCAGAACCATAGTTGTGATCAACAGTCGAAGGAACATTGTCACCATCAGAAGCAAACTGTGCAAAGGAATACAACCGAGATGAATGATCAACTACCCCAGTAGCAATAATCTCTCTACTCTCCAAATCTCGAATGATGATAGAATTAGGAGTGAACACAGTTCTCCCATCTCCACCATGTGTAATCTGATAAATGGAAAGTAGATTGTTCGTCAAATGAGGAACACACAAGACATCCTGAAAAGTGTTCTCCCCAATGCTAATGGATCCCTTCCCTGTTACACTCATGTATGTATTGTTTCCCATCAAGATAGGAGACATAGAACAAGGCTGAAATGAAGAGAAGATAGTCTGTGAAGATGCCATATGATGAGATGCTCCTGAATCTAGAAGCCATCTCCCTAATCCTGGACTTGAATGAGCACAAAAAGTTTGTCCTTTATATCCTGATGTAGATGCTTGACCTTTGTCCTTTTTAGACTGTTTTGAAGTAGACGGAGAAGAAGATGATTCAGACATTCTAGAAGGAAAATCAATGTGATTCTTTTTGAGAAGACTTTTCAACGCATCAATATCCTTCTTATAACAATAGTGTTCTTCATGTCCATCCTTCTTGCAATATGCACAAAAAGGCCTCTCCTTCTTAGATGTTTCTCCTTTTAATGATGAGGATTTTGATTCTTTATGTGGCTTGTTCTTTTTCTTCTTTTGCTTCTTATCAAGATTCCCTGATTCTTTCTGTACCTTAGACTCATTAGCCACCAATGCTTGTGGTTTGGAAGACTTGATTAGACCCATGTTCATTAACTTAGCTTCCTCTTGGATTAGAAGATTTGCAAAGTCATCAAACTTAGGATCAACATATGATGCTCCCACAGAAAGTCAATGGGTATGAAAGCTAGAAACAAACACTGAATACTCAGGACCAAGCTTGGATAACACATTCATAATCAATTGTAAATCCTCTTTTTCAATAGTGCATTCTTTCAATTGTGTTCTTAGTTGCTTGATTTTGGAGATGTAGTATTGGATGTGGTCAAAACTTTTAGGATCAAGATTCATCAAATCATTATCAATCTAATAGCCTCTAATCTTATCTGTTTTATCATACGATTTCTCAAAAGTCTCCCATACTTCTTTAGGTGTATTACATGATTCAATATGAAACTGCAAATCAAAAGAGACTAATGAACATATGCATCCAAGTGTTTTCTCACGATCAATCTCCCACTTTGCCAATTCTTTAGCATCAGTAGGTTTTTGAATTGTGTCCTTTAGATGACCTATTAGACCTTTCATCATGAGATAGTTTGATACTGATTTTCTCCATGTAGCATAATTATGTGGATTTAGGGGTTCAATTTGAGATCTCCCCATTTCAAGAACACAAACCAAGCAAAAGAATGCAAACAATCACTGCAAGATGACCCCCCAAATCACTCAATCAAGAAACCCCCCAATCAATATCTGATTTGGCACTTTATATTTAGTGCGTTTACAGTTGCTAGATGCCAAAAACAACAAACTAGACTTGATCTTAGTGCTTACAAATGCCAAAATAGGCCACGGTATCAAGTACAATTTTTGGTACAAAATGAGATCAATCTGATCATACCACTGAGAAGTACACAAAAAATTATGCACTTTCAAAAAAAACTGCACTAAAAAATGTTAACGTAGGAGCAAGATATGAGCTCTCGAAGTTTCCAAAATGAGGACGAAGCAGCAACACCTATGAGAATCTGCAAATTCTGGAAAAACCCGGCACCAAAACCAAAAATTGATTGCACCAGTGCGTAGAGCATGAAATTCTAGCTCAAATAAAAAAAATTGCTTGAAAAAAGGAGCCAAAATGACTGAGATATTGAGCTTCAAAGTTAGACTGCAAAAATGAAAATGCAATCCGTGAGGGGGCAGAAAATTCCTTAAGAGACTGCTGACGTCATGCTGATGCAGTGCTGATGTCAGCGATCTAAGCGATTAAATTTGACGGGCTGGCGGGCGTCACATAAGAATATTCTCTCTGCCTGACGGAATATGCTCCAGGTTGCCGGTGATAAGAATCTTTGGCGGAATCTTCGGGATGCTCAGAATATTCCTTAGAGAAGCTGGAATTTTCCAACGCCCGCCCGAATTTCTGACTTTGACTGCTGACGTCGGAATTTTGAATTTGCCCTCCCGGATTTGAAACCGCCAACGAAATTTTTGATACCGGTCGGAATTTTGTAGATGTGCCGGCCGCCGGTTTGTGTGGGAGCCGCGGGGGCCCGGGTGGCCGTTGCAGGGGGCCACGTGGCTTCTCTGCAGCCGCCTGTGGTACCCTGTACTCTGAGTACAGCGGATTAAATCCGCAGAAACCAAAACTTTTTCTGCCTTTTGATTTTTTTTTTTTTAACTTTTCAAAAATTTTACAATGAAATTTTTGAAAATAAATTTCGACAATAAAATATAAAAAATGTTAGAAAATAATTCGAAAATAAATTAAATATTTTATTTTCTGAAATCGTACCATCGCTATTAATGACGACCTGGGGGCCGTACGACTCTCGGGTAAAAAATTTTTGCTTCACTGGATGACTTGCTCCAAAATGGACAAATTGACAGTCGATCTTAGGGTTTTTGGCCCTTCTGGATGCGATGGCAGGGTCGGATTTGACCCAAAATGCTCCAAAATTGCAGCTACCTTATGGATATGGCAACCACTCTTCAGCTTCAAACCCTCATAGATTTGACCTCGTATGTCCGATTTGGACAAAACAAAAGGCAAAATCGACTATCTCAAACCTTCCAGACGCAATGGTGAGCTCAGATTTGCACCAGCAAGCTCGGATATGAACCTACAATAAAGAGCCACGAACGAAACCTCCTTAGATCTGGAATCTCTCTTCAGAAAAAGACTCTCCAATGGCACCCAACCTGCTCTGATACCATGTTAGAATTGGCTATGGCTGCCACCCAAGATCTATGGATCAAATGGAAAGCACAAGAAAAGAGAGAGAGAATATGACAAGAATAGATTGTATTCAATGTCATTGATATGATATGATTATGATTATGATTCTGATTGTTTACAATGAGAGAGACCCCTTGGTTATATAGCCAAGGTGAGAACATAGAAGGGCATAAGATTATGACAAGTGTCGTAATCTTATGACATGAGACAACTAGGAAAACCTATCACTCCACAAAAGGTGGAGAGATAATCACATGATGTGTCCACAAAAGGTGGAAGTGATGAGGTAATGACATGTCAAGTCCACCAAAAGTGGAGATTCTCCAACAACCTCCTATGTGGTCCCTAAGTAAACTTAACTAAGGTGTAATTATGACCTAGGACAAGGTACAAAACATTTAATTACACCAACATATATAGCCATTGTAATTATTGCATTTAAAATTTATATTGCTGCCTTCATATTGAGTCAAGAATTCGATTTGGCTTGATACTTCATTTAGCCCCATTTTCCATTCTGCTCTTATGTATTGCTATCATAGCAACATAGTAGTAATGCAATTGTAGGGAGTTCTTTAGTTGGAAGTCATCTCTTTCATGGTCAATTAGCTGCATTCATTGTAATCAAGTTACAATTGCAAATATAAGGAGCTCTGAGTTGCGAAGAAGTTTTGAAGTAGTATGCTAAGTTTTGAGTTGCAAATAAGGAGTTCTTTAGTTGGAAGTCATCTCTTTCATGCTAAGTGTTTGTTAAATATCCATGAGCTGTAGGTGTCAATTTCATGCATTATCAGTCACTTACTTCAATTGAAAAGCCATCAATAGTTGTTGCATTGCATCCATATTTCAATTGAGCCATTTGGATAATTTCTTTGGAGTCATTTAGTTTATGCAATTGTCATATGCAACCAAAAACACAAAACAAACCATCGAACAACAGCTGAAGAGTTTGAATGACAAGTGTTTGACAAAATGTCCAAGTGTTGAAAACTTGAAATTAAGCTCAAAATTTGCAAGGGACATTACAAAGCAATTCATCCTAGTTTCAATCCAACTCCGCAGTGAATCCATTTGCCAACTTAGAAGACCTATCAAATGCTGACAAATGAAGATTGAACAGACACCCAAAACGATGGAAAAGTTGAAACCATGAAAATTTGCTAACACTGAACAAAAATGCACCCTGCTAGCAAAAGGCACCCAACCTTTTGGAGCACCAGATGCAGCTTTCAGGTTTCACAACTCCCAAGAAGTCCTTCTCAGTTACGATTAGGCTTTGCGATGAGTCCGTCAGCAAGTTCACCAAAGCAGTCAAACATCCAGCAACGAAGGTCAAATTGGAGCATTTCATCAAGGGTTACAGAGTGAAAATTGTCTCGGAAACACAAAAGCGCCCTTGTAGGCTAGGGGCGCCTAGGAATTTGAGCCTCCTAAAACGGTTTTCAGAGCATGCAAAAATGGTTTTCAGAGCATGCAAAGCTAGTCATCCTTTCCAAAATTCTTCCAACTTTGCGATGGATTCAACATCTAGTCCACAAGAGTCATCAATCACCGACAATTGCAGATCGAAGCACGGGAGGTCAATTTGAAGAAATTGAAAATCATCTGAAAATTGGTTTAACATTGGCAAATAGAAGCATCTTATCTCAAGAAAGCGCTTAGAAATTTGAGCCATCAGAACCAGTTTTCAGGTTTTGCAGCTCCTAAGAACATCTCCTCAGATTTGATTATGCTCTGCAATGAATCTGTCAGCCAAACCTCAGGATCAATCTGACGTCTGAAATCAAGGGTCAAACGGAGGTAGTTTATCAAATAAATTTTGAAAATCTTCAAAAATATTTTCACTGGCAAGGTGGCGTCCAAGTCAACTCCAGTTATAGATTTTGAAGACTTTCTCATATCTTAGTCACCCAAATTTTGCGGGGATTCTTTCAGTTAACAGCTAATCACACCAGATGACTCCTTCAATCAGGGTTTGGACGCCCTAACTGATGCTTCCACCTCCAAGTCTATTTATCAAACATTTGGGTGTCCTTTTTCATTATTTCTAAAGGTTGACTTCAAATGCCAAACATAAAAGCTTTTTTCTCTACGACATTTGAAGGATCAAATGGAAGAGGTTTTCAATGTTCTTCATATTTTCGAGATTAGGTTGCACAGAAGAACATCTTTTCATAAGGCGTTTTTCCAAGCTTCTTCAGCTTCCTCTGTCTTAGGTTTTCTTGCATGTTCAACAAGAATCAATTTTTTCAGAAATCTGACCAAGTGGGTTTGTTCAACACAATGGCCACAAAACCCATGTCCCAAATTTTTTCGAAAAAATTGCCTTTTTGCCTCCACTTTTTAGGGTTTCTAAAAAATCATCCTTTTCAAAAAATAGACAAACTGGGTTTGTTTAGCACACAAGCACCTACAAAACCCATGTCTCAAAATTTTTTTGCGAAAAAATTGCCTCGCTACTTCTCCCTTCGAGGGGTTCTTGCATGTCCATGAAAAAGTCAGTTTTTCAAAAAACGGACAATCTGGGTTTGATCAACACAATGTTCTCAACAAAACCCATATCTCAGACTTTTATCCAAAAACCTGCCTTTTTTTGCCATTTAGCGAAGCTATTTTTAGCTTTTGTGCAAAACTTGTCCGAACATATCCATGTTCACAGTTTGATCATGTAGTACTCTTCCATTGAGAAAAATCAAGAAAAGCATCAGAAGCATAAAGCTACAGAAGAAACAGAGGTCATCACTCTAATTACAAAGCCGCCAAAGTTACCAATTAATGAATTGCTAGTATCAACGTGAGGATGGCAAGTACGTTGATCTCGGCCAAGTGCAGACGGTGTTTCAGGACCTCGTCCATAGTAGTTTCAATGGTGACCCTATTGACTACAAGTTGAGTCAAGTTGCAACCATGTCAGCGAGATTCGATGAAGCAGCTGAAAAGGGAGAGAGTTTTAGACTCTGATCCTAGATGGTGAAGTAATGTTGTAGAGGCAGTGCATTGTACTGAAGAGTATCGGTCGTCCTGATGCAATGGCAGTTAATAGATGACTCAAGTTGTTGAAGAGTGAGCTACCAGTTGGGATGTGCAACCTTTTTCAAAGATAGCATTTAGAACAATAGTTAAACTTGATGCCTTTTCCAAGTTAACTCGTTGTCCACTTTTCATGCATGTCTATCTTTGGAGACACCTATTGTACAATGGAGTTAGTTTTAGTTTTAGAATCAGTTAACTAAGGTAGTCTTTCCATTAATTGTTAGTTACCTTTATTTAGACATAAATCTTGCTGATTGGCAAGACTGATTGTTAACACAAGGAGATTTTAGGGTTACCTACTCTTGTGTTTGTCTATAAATAAGAGCAACCTTTCTCATTGTATTTTAACCGTTATTACTATAACAAAATTGCTGAGCCTTAGTGCCTTCAAGCTTTGCTAGTCAATATTTGTTTGTTCAGTGTATTCTGGTTGATTGTATGTTGTATGTTTGTCTTCTTCATACAATTTTTTGTCCCAAAACGTGTAATTGTTGTTGGAAAGCTTTTGAGGAAATAAATCTTATGCCCATACTTGCTTTGATCCAAAGTCTCAAGATCATTTTCGATCTACACTTCAAAAGTACAATAAGTCTTTGGGATCAAGTTTATCGTTTTATACCTTGTTTTTATAATCTTTCTTTCAGCCTACACCTCGAAAGTACAATGAGTCTTTGAGGGAATTCTGAGATTAAGCTTAGCTTTTGATGTTTTGCTTTCATAAACTTTAGTTCAGCATACATTGGAAAGAGCAATGAGCCTTCGGATATGTTTTGGAAACAAGTTTGTCTAAGTTTTGTGTTAACCAAAATCATTCCCCGTTTACTTCTAAATCCTCTTGCTTTGAATTTACTTGAGGAGATAGAAGTGTTATAAGTTTAGGCCTAGTTGTAGTTGAAGTTACGAAACCAGAGAAAACCTCAGCTGCAACGCAAAGAGTTTTATAAACCTGGTGCTCTCAGCTGAGATAAAAAGATAGGAATTTAGTTTACTTTTTCTTTTTATGCATAATTAGCAAAAGAGGGAGCTTCCCCTCCTAATTTGAAGAGCAGTCTAACTGTGCATAGCTGTCTGTTTCCAATATGCGCACCAGAGGCACGAATGAAATGCCAACATAGGACAATTGACGGTTGTTGAGAACTGCCAACTGTCGGCGACTGGCACTACAACTGTCGGGAACTACTTGTTAATTACATCAAGTAATAATTATTTATTTTGCTGATTACAATACATACTTAGTATATTTAGCCGACTACAATCTTTTGATGTAATTGCTTATTATCCAACTTAAATTTGGTAACTTGCTTCTCAATTTGCTTTTGAAACGAATTGGCTATTGTTATACTTGTGGTATGTTGGGTCTTGGCTAGACCTAGAATAATCGAGCTAGTTGAGACTATTTTGGAATCTGTGAATTTTCCTTGGAAGTAGAGAATACAAGATACAAAGACTCTTAACTTTCGCTTCCTCCTCAAGTGTGCACAAAGAGATCAAGGGCCCCTTGGCATTGGTTCATCTATCAATTGACTTTGAAAACTTGCGGCTTCATGGTACCTTGAGTTGAGAATTCCTTTATATCTTGAACTTGATTATTTGTCACCTTGTTCTCAAATTCAAATCTCATCATTGTATCATCTTCCGTTGTATGTTGAGCTAACTTTCTAGAATTCAATCATTCTTGCTTGCAATCCTCATCCATTGATTAAGTTGCAAACCTTAGTATTAGACAACCTAGGCCAATACTTGATATCTTGGTGAATTACCAAAAGTATAACTTCGTTGATATCGAATCATGACACAAATAACATGATAATTGACTACAAATTAATGGAAGGAAGAGTTTTGTAGGGCTATCAATTTTGGTACTAACATCTATGGAGTTTTACCAACAAGAGTTGATGTAGGTGATTGACTGATTAGATATTGTGCAATATTTATTGCCTTTGTTGAGAATTTTTGTTATAAACTTGCTCCATTGAGCATACTCCTTGGTTTTTCCATCAATGCTCTCATTCTCTCTACAACTCCATTCTTCTATGGTAAATCTGAAATTGTCATTTACCTTGCTATCCCACATTGCTTACAAAACTGCTTGAATTCATTTGAATAGAACTCTCCACCATTATTTGTCCTCAACATCCTTATCTTCTTCTTTGACTTGTTGTCTACTAGAGCCTTTAGTTCATTGCATTTATTGAAAACTTTGGGTTTTTGTCGAAGAAATAAACCCATGCTTTCCTAGAGAAATCATCTACAAAAGAAACATAAAGTAGAGATTTTCCTAGCAAAGAAATAGGCATAGATCCAAACACATCACTATCTATCAACTATACAATGCCATATGCTCTTTTAATAGTAGTAGGGAACTTTAATCAATACTATTTACCCATGTTACCGGGTTCCTCTAAAAGCCCTCTGTACCCGTATGTGTATAGTTTGGGTCCATTGTTTCAGATTGGTTCCCCTTTAGATTCGCCTAGGGTCCCTTTTGAGCACCTCGTGAGGGACCCCGGGAAGAACCCAAGCAAACCTAGCGGGACAGGCTGCCCAAACAAAAGTAGATTGTTTTTTTTTTTAAACATTTTTGTATACAAAAAAGTGTCAACATACATAATTTCGCCCTTAAGTGATAAAAATGTGAAAATGGCGCCACCCCTCAACCTCGCTGGGGATGTTGTCCTCAAATCCCCATTAGGGGTGCTGCCCCTAAACCCCATTGGGGTCTCCACTCCCAAACACCCTCTAGTTATTAGGATCTCTTGTCATTTAAGAAACTTGATTACAATGACAGGGTGACAAGGAATTGGGATCTAACTCTTGGGTGTGTTGACTTAGATGTTATTGTTGCACAACTTGCCAAAAAATATCCTTAGATGAGGCAACTTGTATAGTACATGGTTAGTGGACGTGGCATTGTAACTCATTGTTCAAGTGAAATTGAATCGAATGTTGACTTTGATGCTTTTGATAAATAACAATATGAAGATTATTAAATAATAAATATTGATCATAATTATAATTGTGTATTGACATTTGACAAATCATTGAATTATGAATTTATGAGTATTTTCATTTTTGCAAATTATGAGTTATTTAAATATATTTTTATTGGCAAATAATATTTTTAGTGGGATTCAGGAAGAGACATAAGCGGAGATCTTAAAAAAACTTTTTTTTCCTTCAATCAAGCATTTCCCAATACCTTTGTCTCTAACTAATTTTTGAATAATTTTCCTTGAATATATATAATATCTGGAAGCTCTATTTCTGTTTTTTCTGGTTCTTTCCTTTTCATCAAGACTTGATAACAGTCTGCGTCTTTTGTATTTCAAACATCGTTCTTTACTGATATGCTATACAATTTAGTGGCGAGAGTGGTGCAGGGAAAACAGAAACAGCAAAAATAGCAATGCAGTATCTGGCAGCTCTTGGAGGTGGTAATGGAATAGAGAATGAAATTTTACAGACAAATCCAATACTTGAAGCATTTGGAAATGCAAAAACATCAAGAAATGATAATTCAAGTCGATTTGTAAGTTATTTTACAGCTAAAATCGTGACGCTGAATTTCAGAGACTTCAACAAAAGAGTACAAAAAATATGCTGATATTTTTTTTAAATACATGCAGGGCAAGCTAATTGACATCCATTTTGGTCATTCTGGAAAAATTTGTGGCGCAAAGATTCAAACCTGTGAGTGTACATTCAGCTTATTTGTATTCAGTGATCTTATATATTATAGAGGGTCATCATTATGTTTATCCTTTTCTATTTGTGATCTCACACAAATCTCTAGCTTATAATCAATTGACTATGTTCACCATTTAGCTACACATTGTGAGTATACACTGATACTGATGTCATTGGTGCAATTTATTTTTGCATTGCCACCATTGTCCCATCTTGTCATGGAAAGACTTGCTTGAAAAGGTTAGTGGTCATTTCACATAATAATTGAATTTTTACTCCTATAATTATTTTAGAATTGTCAATAATATGATTTTATTATGGATTGTTTGTAGTCAAGAGTTGTGCAACAGTCTCAAGGTGAACGGTCATATCATATATTTTACCAGCTTTGTGCTGGGGCTTCACCTGACTTGCGAGGTATGCTATTGATGCCTTATTTCAAAGTTAATTGTTTGGAATGCTTTATCAGCTTAAGTTTTATTTTTTGTTAAATTGTATTTATCTGTTGACATAGACATGTGATCCATGAAAAGAAAAACCCTACACAAAGCTGTATCTAAGTTCTTTTTGTGAGCACATTATTACAACGATTATGGTTCCCTAGCTGTTATAAATTTTCATCCTTGCTTCCTCATGATTGTGATTTCCTTGGCAAGATTTTCATTTAGTTTTCAGAGGCTTTTTGCAGTCTTGCTTCATGAAACTAGTCTTATTTTTTGTCAAAAGGCTCTTCCAATTTCTCCATTTCCAATATCTTGAGTAATGGTCTCTCACCTGAAGATGCATGTTAAAAAGGAAACATTCTGGAAGCATTTTACAGAGTTCTTGATTGACTGATTTGAGTTCAATGATGTGACTCATAGTTCTAAACAATTCCCCAGCAAAATCCCTTTTTTGCCAATCATTTGGGAAAAAAAGAATGTAGGGTTTGAATATCAAAATAGTTTAGTTATTGGATCCCAAGTGCTTTGGCCTTTTGCCGTGCCTATACAAAATTTAATTTATTGTGTAAAGTTGTAAGCCAATATCTTGTTTTTCCTCATTGATAAGTCAAGTTTGAGTCCATGTTCCCAATGGTTTTCAATGTTGTTTATTAGCTAACACCTTTATAGCTCCAACAAAAGAAGTTATCCTCCATATAATTAGGGTGAACATAAAAGCTTGGAAAATAAAAGAGTAACAAAGGCGCTCTTAGGTATTGGAAAGGTCATCAAGGTTTCCAAGACAAATATTGACAAAGGAGAAGTACTTTATGAGGATTTGTAGGGAAAGGGTGCACAAGTTGTCTTGTCCCACAAAGAGAAAACACCATGCTAGAAGATCAAAACTACTCAAAAAAAGTCCCCTAGGTGTACACAAGTGCACCAAGGAGAGGAAATGTCATGTTTTAGTGGACTTTAAGTCAAAAAGCCAATTAAGTGGGAAGTATATGCCAATAAAATATTAGACCATGAAATTACTTAAGTGATTCAAAAGTACATGTTCTCACTTAGATCCAAAACTCAACATCAAAATAGACTAGAAAGTGTTCCAACCTTCTTGGAGTGCATTCAGAGAGAGAAAATCACTTAAGTAAATTGAAAATTGTAGAGTGTAGAGAATGCTAAAAAGATTAAACCATGATTGCAAAGAATGACTAAAAAAGAAATATTATAGAATTCTTTGAGATGGATTTTCCATTAATTACAATGTGACTTTTATAAAGTGTTTGCAAATTTCAACCACCCAAACCATCTGACAACTCACAAAACTAACATGCCCAGTAATATAACATTAATAGCTAACTTTATTACCCATCACTAAGTCACTGAGTTGACTTTATTACAAAAGGTAAGCCTTATATTCTAACACCCCCTCTTAAGGCTTACAATATTGAAACCAAATCAAACAAATTGAAATATTCCGAGCCAATTTTTTTTCGTTTTTCAAATTACAGATTACAAACAAATGTACCCGTTAAGTTTAGCAGCTAAACCCAAAACGTACTGAAGCAACTCTAACCAGAATGTACACCAGGATCCCGATGTGGGCAAGGTGTGAGCATTGGTCAGAGGATCGAATTCAAATTGCTTATACAGGAACTCTAACCAAGAATGGCGCCGATGATGGCGAGCATATGGTCAGAGGATCTTCTACACTAAGAACTGAAAGGGAACTCGACACCAAGTATGTGCTACCCAATCCAGTATGGAGTGAGGGGCAACCATATGGCGGAGTGTTACAAAGTACAATGCTTGAAAGAAATACTGAAAAGCTAAAAGTACTCGACACCCAGAATGTGCTTGCTAACCCAGAGTGGGAAAGTAGCTACCATAGGGCGGAGGTAAATTAAATGCAAGTATCAAATGCTGAAGTAAAGAAGGCATTAGAGTTTGATAAAACAAGACTCTAAATTGCCGTCAGTACTACTGCCAACTTACAATATGAAAGATGATATCTTGCTAACAATGCGAATCAGCATGTGAATAGAGTTGCAACAATATTAGAGAATTTCTTTTGCTGAGAAGTAAAGCTTAAAACTGAAGAGCACTAAACAGATCCAACCTCTTTCAACTTGGGCAATCCCCAATGAAGCCTCCGCAAAGTCTTTGAGAGCTCTCAACACCCATCCAAGAATGAAGATGCAGATTTCTACGAACTGTTATGACAGACTTGCATTTTTCATCATATAACCAGCAGCATATAGATTTCTTGAATAGCTCGGAACTCCTTCCCTACTTACTCAAATGGCGTGATACTGAATGCAAAACACTACTAGCATGAGGGCGCTCAAACTAACAACAAAAAACAGACTTAAAAAGCAAGCATTATTTAATGCACAATTCCCAAGACACAGCAAATGGTACGGCCCAGCATAGGGGTGATTTTCCTTTATAAAATCATATGCTTCTCTAAAAAATCCACAACCTTGCACTCATGGGCGCCTAGCCTAGACAGAAGGGATTATGCGATACCCATAACAATTTTTTTTGTATTTTTTGATTTACGAATGAAAACACGGATCTGCTGTAGCTAAAATGCAATTTCCAGAAATTAGCTAATATGCAATAATCTGATCTAGACAGCCACAAGCTAATTACAATGCACACAAATCAAAGCAAACTCACAAACTAGACTAAATCACCACTAGTTGCTGTATTGCAAGCAAGAAGCGATGCCCGAGCTAGGAGGCCTTCATTCCTCGAAGCAGTTCCAGAGCCAAACCGACAGCATAATGATACTGTAGACCAAAGATGATGAAAAGAGAACCCAAGGCTTCCTTTTATAAGTTTCTGTTGACCTTCTGGAAACCCTAACTTCTTTTTTCAGAGTCAAAACCCTAATCCCAAGAGATGGCGTCCTTTTCCATACATCTTCAATTTTGACTTCATTTTAATTAAATTCACAACTTAGGAAAAGGCGTCCCACTTAAGGTTCTTATTTCAACCTTAATAAATTCAATATAAATTCAATATAAACTCAATGATGGCGCCACCCTTCAAGTCCACCTTTTAAAATAACATTAAGTTAATCGACTAGGCCAAGGTGATAAAATAACATTAAAATATAATGTTATTTTTAAGTAAAATGAGCTTATCTCTCCGAAACTGCATTCTGAAGCCCGAAACTGAATACCCCAATTGAGTCAGCTGAAGAGGAAAGTCAACTGCCTAAGACCAACCTGTTTACTGCCACACATAGAATTTACTAAAAATAGTAAATTCCTGAAGATGCTCAGAATGCCGAGAAGAACATACCACCGCGAAGCTTTCTGAAAACCCAGAAAGAATCCGCTACTGAAACAACTAACTCCGAACAAGAACTTCCTTCAAAATAGGAAACCCTAATTTTACCTTCCGACTAGCCTTGGGGTTTCCGAAAAAAGGCCAACGGTCACTAGAAAGATCAGGTTTGAAAATGGGACATTACACAAATAGATTCACATATTTATCAAAAGCTTTTCTTTGAAAACAGTTCTTGGATTACGTAGAACTCCTTCAAGCTACCTTGTAACCTTCTTAAAGGTGTAGCTCCTGAGTTGAATTCTTGAGTTCTTGGATTCCACCTCCCCAAACTCTCGAATTAGGAATCTCTTAAATTATTGGATAACTATCCAAATTGAGCTATATTCATAGTGCTTCATTAAGCTGCCTCAAGACCCTTCTAAAGGCATACATCCCAAGATCCACAAACTCATGAACTATTTGCAATCCATGCTAAGCTTCAACTATGATAGATCCCTTCCTATCTTCAAACTGGGTTTCTTAATGTATGAATTCTTCACCACTATTAATATTTATTGAACCTTTAACACAATTGCTACATTAACTACGTTTGGTTTTTCCTTGAGCTTTTTCTTGAGAACATCATTCGCTCGAATTCTATAGTTCCAAGTTGTGTGATCTATTTTCTTGCAATAATAACAATCAACTTCCCCTTGTCTTTATTGATCTTCTACAATTGTTTCCATTCTCTAGTTGAAGATCATTTTTTATAATTCTTGTAGTAATCTTTTTTTCAACTAAGAGAGTATAGATCATATCTTCCAAAGTTTGAGAGGGCATTTGATAGAATGACATTGGAATATTTAGAAGGGAGACCATTTAACAAAATGGCTTTGCATCTTTTTCATCTACCATAGCATTAACTCTAGCTTGTTGTCTAATAAGAAATCTCAGAACGCTCATGTGGCTTGTAATGTCCCCCTTTTTATGGCCTTCCTAGTATCTGTGGGAATTCCAACATTCTCGAAGAACACTAACTTTTTGTACACTTTGGGATGTGCAAAAAAACAATTAAACAAATAATATTTAACAATTAAAGTGACTTTATATTATTTTTATAAAGGCAACTTATGTCAGAAGTGTTTTTAAAAGAGGGCCAAAGTCTAATAACCATGACCCGGTGGATCAAGATTATTATCAACTTTCCCAAGTTTGACAATGTTATTTGTCAAACTAAACTTTTCCATAATGCAAATTAAATGGACATGATATGTTTTGGAATGTTAACAGTGAATATTTGTGAAACATTGAATATGTCTAGTTGGATACAATCGTGATATTCTGATTCCAGTTTGTAACACTTGATGAACACTAAGATGTTAAATTTATTGCAACAAGTACCTTGGAAAATTAATCAATAACAAACCCTATTCTAGAATGAAAAGAAACTGATGATAGATACAACATTTAATAAATCTGTTCACATCCATTACAAAGTTTTGCTTTCATCAAGTAAATACCCGTTTACATGCTTCTTGTACAGATGATAAATATTTTGACTACTAGATAGCATAAAATGCAACCATTATATATATTCATTTACTAATCCTTCAACGCCCAAGAAGATTCTTTCAAAATAGAGACTTACCCGTGCATATGGATTAGTTAGCCGACATATAGCAATGGATAGGAACGCTAGCAACAGTGTTACGAGCTCATTCCACCAACAATAGTTGTGTTTCCTTCCGCCAGTCAACATCGGAGAACAAGTGTAGACATGAGCACGTATATAGATGTACTAGCAACCAATATTGATGGAAACTCCCACAACCCTTATAAGTATGATCGAGCTAGATATTAATTTATTCACCAATAATGAGATTGCAATTCTTTTGTCGGATAGCCACTGTCACATGGAATTAGAAACCACTTCGATTCCCCGGACGACTCTAACAAACAACCGGTGAAATATAATTTCCTTGACAGGAGTTACGGCAGCCAAGATATTCTTCAGTGCATAGAAGTATTCAATGAAGTGAAATCTTCATATCTCCAGCACCAATAATATGATCCCATTTAAGCAAGATGATCGCCCAACATGAATAAGAATGTAGAGATAGTAGCAAGTCACCAACTCACATCTCCCATGCTCTTCAGATAGCCTTCTATTCATCGCTTCCCATACTAGAATGCTGAGTGTTCCCGAACGTTCAATATTGAACGCTAATAGAGAATGATATTTGTCATCCTGCATACAATGGGAAATCTCCGCCGGCAAGAATGAATACAAGTTGATG
Organism: Sequoia sempervirens; assembly: GCA_007258455.2. NCBI lineage: Eukaryota > Viridiplantae > Streptophyta > Pinopsida > Cupressales > Cupressaceae > Sequoia > Sequoia sempervirens. The sequence continues at coordinate 267,982 of VDFB02351874.1, forward strand.
TATATTTATGCCCGATATCAGGACATAAAAGTCTCGTAAGGATGACTTACTATTGCAAGTCAAATCCTGCATCAATAGAATCTCATATAGCGTGCCAAACGCTCAATGATAACAAGATGCCATTCCCGCTATAGATGCCCACTCCTCAAAATGTAAACAACCTATCACACAGTATGCTATCAATCCGCTATTCTCGAGATATGCTAGCTGTCATTATCAAAAATTAAGAAATTCTATGAAATAAATCCTTAATCGATAGAATCTCATATAGCGTGCCAAATGCTCAATGATAACAAGATGCCATTCCCGCCGTAGATGCCCACTCCTTAGAATGTAAATAGCTCGTCACATAGTATGCAATCAATCCGTTATTCTGGAGATATGCTATCTGTCATTATCAGAAATTAAGAAATTCTATGAAATAAACCATGTTGGGGTTTCGTCCAACATAGCCAAGGATCCTGAGAGTTCTCGTTCCTAGAATTCCCAAACCACAAACTCAATTCAATCTTTCGTGATATTTCTGAGTTCGCCCAAATGCCTTAATAAAGACCACCACCTTCCGTTATAGCAACTAACTCATTTTTGCATTATGGCAACTCAATCAATTTTTAATTTGGAATAAAGACTTTATAAAGTATCAAATATTTATCATTTATCAATAACTTTTATAGAGTCCAAATATAATTAATTAATTAAATAATGAAAAAGCCTTTTGAAGGAAAATAAAGACCAATTCAATATTTAAATAATTAATTTGGCTTTAAGGAAAAACGGGAACATCACAGTCCTCCCTTCTTGGAGATTGCTTGCCCTCAAGCAATCACATTCCAATCCGCTGCTCCACTCTGGTAAATGTGCCATAACACCACACGATACCTTCAGGTGTAACAATGTACCGGACGTGACAATACCCGGATCTCAAACCAACCTCAGAAACACTGCCTTGCCAATCTGTTGCACTACTCTAATAATAACAATATTATGCCCAAAGTTGTGAAGCAACGCATCAAGATCCAGAAGAAACAATGCACCAATCATGTCAAGGCCAGGATCCCAAATTATCCTAGGTGCATAATCAATCATGCCGATCTGCCATGCACTGTTGTTATAAACCCAAACATCATATATCCAACTAAGAACCTCACTCTAGAAGAAGCCACAGATACCTCTAATGTCAGGAGATGATAGAAGCTCATCACTATGTCTACCTCCATCATGGAAAGGATGATGCAAATCCCTCTGATCTCTCCAATCAACTGCTGAAAGAAAATACCATTCAATAGGAGGAACAATGATCGTGCATACCCCATACCTTGGAAGTAGAATAGGTCCATATGCATTATAAGGAAGTAGTGAATCAATAACCTCTCCAAGAGTGTTTGCATGCTCAAACAGATCTGAACCAACGATGCCACCATTCATGCATCCTCATTCATAAGCTGGTCTAAAGGACGTAAGCTCTACCATGCGAGCCTCTAGAAAAGATAACTCCTCAAACTCACCATGAAAAATCAAAGGCTCAACCAAATCTGCATTATGGAGATCATTATGTGCATATGAAGACATGATATTAGTGGCTGGTCCACTAATTGTATGCTCAACTTTACAATCACATCCAGCACTTAAAATCCATGTATAATTTGCATCATCAGGATCAAGAGCCTCCTCATCATCCAACTCAAAGAGTGGATTATCTAAAGTCATGTCAACACTCAACTCAAAAAGAGGGTTGTCAACAATGGTTGAATATATATGATTAACTTTTTCATGACCATAAACAACAAACTCATGAGGATGGGAAAGTAAACTGCTGTTGTCCCAAATCAACATTTGCGATTCCTCCATGCTTTCTTTGGAGTCACTAAACACCTCCAAATCTTGATCTTCCTCCTAGTCTTTCCAAGTGAAAAGTGGTAGTGTCTCACCTAACTCATCATCAAATGATGTCATCAAGCTGCAAGATGTTACCTCATGCAGCTCCTCAATTCTTCCATCAATTTGTTCACATTCTATGCAACTTGCATTGTCATTTTGCATCCTGGTAGAGGCTGCTATAGAAGATGCATTTTCTTTTAGTCTTTCCTCCTTTTGTGCTACCCAAATGAGGTCTTCTAGATGACTATGAGTAGAATCAATCCTTGACAATGCCTGAGCTATCTTGTCATCTGTCATCACCAAATGATCGTGCAAATCTTCCCACACCAAAGGCTTTTGTTCCTAGCCTTGTATGCCCACTTCTGATTTTTCAACATGTGTAGGAGTGGTGCCAATTTGAGAGTCAATGATCATACTTGAGGATGTATCCAAATCAACCTCCTCAGGTTCTTCATCAATTGCTGATACAAAATCAAACTTTGAGCAATCTGAATATTCATCAAACTTCTCATGGATGACCTCACTGCAAGGTTCATGTGATGACAAGGAACTGCTGGCCAAACTCAGGAAATCAAAATCGTGTTCATCAATAATCTCTCTATGGGCTGCCGTACCTTGCCTATTGCTTGAAGCTACAAACTCTTCCTTCAAATCTTCCACCATGAATGATGGGACAACGTTGTGGTCAACTAGAGGAGCACCAATAAAACTTCATATGATTTATCAATTGAAACTTCTATGTCACCCACCATAAAACTTTGCATTCTTTTGTAGATGCCTCATGTGGTTCTTCTTGTAAGATTACACAAGATTCTATCCTTTTGCTTTCATGAACTAAATCTACCTGTTTGTCAAGTTCTTCACATAGATTTTTGCAAACCTCACTTGTAGACATCATATCTACTTTCTTTCCTTGTTCTTGATATGAACTTGGAAACATCAAACCATCTTCATCAAATTGTTCACGTTCCATGTCTCTTGTATTGACTTCTTGCTCTTGCAAAGTGGCTGCAACACACAACTGATTTCCTGTTTTGTGCATTGAGTAATGAGCATCACTCAATTGAAGGCAGAGATCAACAATCTCCCTATCTTTGTCCTCCACCAATTTGAAAGCCATGTCTCTATCACTTAGTAATTGCAAATAATCATCTTTTATGAATTCCAATGCTTCTTTGATGGACTGCAAATGTGTATGAGACATACCTATTACCATCCCTTTTTGCCTCTCCTCAATTTGTGCTGACCAAATGAGGTCTTCACCATAAATTGACCTTCCAAATCTTCCACTACACGAGGCTTTCGTTCCCAATCATCGAAGTGACCTTGGCTGCCATGAACAAATCAAAGTGACCTTGGCTGCCATGAACTATCTTTCTTGATTTGTCTTCATGTGTAGAAAGTTTGTCAACAATAGAATCAGCCAACTTGCTTGTGGATGCATTACAATCTTCAACCGTGGATGATTGGGCAAAGATGTGATCAAATAAGGACTCATTATTAGAATCCATACGTTTATCCATATCATTGTTCATCTCCAAGCTAGCGCACTTTATGTTAAGGGGGCTCATGTTCACCGCATGTGATGCTTCTTGTCTGGATGATGATGGCACATTAGAATCATTACCTTGTATCCTCATATACAACATGGACACTTTTCTCAAACTCGTCATGAATATTTTTGCAAATCTCCCTATACTCTCCTTGTGCAAACAAATCATGAGTTCCTTTACTTGGAAGTGTAGATGAATTGTTAGTGTGTTGAGATTCACTTGACCACAAACTAGCAAGACGTTGCAAATCATGATTTAGCTTTTGATGTGTTTGGAGAAAATCAAGATTCATCTTTTGGTGTAACTGAGCAAGGTCTTCCAATTGTGTCTCCAAGCTAAGCTTCTTTTCTTTTGCTGGCGAGTCAGGAAGGAAGGCAGGAATCAATCTTTTGTTCTGAATTCCATCCATTGATGTAACTGTAGTTGAATACCCTCAGGCTGGCAGGATAGTGGTTCTGATACCACTGTAATAACCTCGACCCAGTGGATCAAGATTATTATCGATTTTCCCAAGTTTGACAATGTTATTTGTCAAACTAAACTTTTCCAGAATGCCGATTAAATGGACATGATATGTTTTGGAATGTTAACAATGAATATTTGTGAAACACTGAATATGTCTAGTTGGATACAATCTTGATATTCTAATTCCAGTTTGTAACACTTGATGAACACTAAGATGTTAAATTTATTGCAACAAGTACCTTGGCAGATTAATCAATAACAAACCCTATTCCAGAATGAAAAAACTGATGATAGATACAACATTGAATAAATCAGTTCACATCCATTACAAAATTTTGCTTTCATCAAGTAAATACCCGTGTACATGCTTCTTGTACAAATGATAAATATTTTGACTACTAGATAGCATAAAATGCAACTATTATATATTCATTTACTAATACTTCAACACCCAGGAGGATTCTTTCAAAATAGAGATTTACCCGTGCATATGGATTAGTCAGCTGACATATAGCAATGAAACACCTTCCACCAGTGAACATCGGAGAACAAGTGCAGACACCAACACGTATATAGAAGATGCACTAGCCACCTATATTGATGGAAACTCCCACAACCCTTTATAAGTATGATCAAGCCAGATATTAATGTATCTGCCAATAATGAGATTGCAATTCTTTTGTTGGATAGCCATTGTCACATGGAATTAGAAACCACTTCGATTCCCCGGATGACTCTAACAAACAACCGGTGGAATATAATTTCCCTGACAGGGTTACGACGGCCAATATATTCTCCAATGCATAGAAGTATTCAATGAAGTGAAATCTCGATATCTCCAGCATCGATAATATGATCCCATTTAAGCAAGATGATTGCCCAACATGAATAAGAATGTAGAGACAGTAGCAAGTCATGAACTCACGTCTCCTGTGCTCTTCAAATAGCCTTCTATTCATCGCTTCCCATACTAGAATGCTGAGAGTTCCCAAAACGTTCAATATTGAACGCTAACAAAGAATGATATTTATCATCCTGCATACAATAGGAAATCTCTGCCGGCAAGAATGAATACAAGTTGATTTATATTTATGCCCAATATTAGGACATAAGAGTCTCCCGTAAGGACGACTTACTAGTGCAAGTCAAATATTGAATCAATAGAATATCATATAGCGTGCCAAACGCTCAATGATAACAAGATGCCATTCCCGCTGTAGATGACCACTCCTCAGAATGTAAACAGCCCATCACATAGTATGCAATCAATCCGCTATTTTGGAGATATGCTATCTGTCATTATCAGAAATTAAGAAATTCTATGAAATAAATCCTGAGTCGATAGAATCTCATAGAGCGTGCCAAGCGCTCAATGATAACAAGATGCCATTCCCGCTGTAGATGCCCACTCCTCAGAATGTAAACAACCCGTCACACAGTATGCAATCAATCCGCTATTTTGGAGATATGCTTTCTGTCATTATCAAAAATTAACAAATTCTATGAAATAAACCATGTTGGGGTTTCATCCAACATAGCCAAGGATCCTGAGAGTTCTCGTTCCCAGAATTCCCAAACCACAAACTCAATTCAATCTTCTGTGATATTTCTGAGTTCACCCAAATGCCTTAATAAAGACCACCATGTAAAAGGTAAAAACCTATTTACACCAACACCCCCCTTTAAGTGCCCTTTAAGTGCAAACTTAGGGACTCATATTTGCATTTCATCTTGCATAATAATCTCCCTAAGTTTGCACTTAAGGGACCTTCCGTTATAGCAACTAACTCATTTTTGTGTTATGGCAACTCAATCAATTTTTAATTTGGAATAAAGACTTTATAAAGTATCAAATATTTATCATTTATCAATAACTTTTATAAAGTCCAAATATAATTAATTAATTAAATAATGAAAAAGCCTTTTGAAGGAAAATAAAGACCAATTCAATATTTAAATAATTAAATTGGCTTTAAGAAAAAACGGGAACATCACACAAAGTGATAATATGAGGCATGGGGTACAAAGTGATGATTTAAAAGGTTGCTTTAAATGAAATATTAAACGTGGCTTAGAAAATAAGGATTAAAATTATTATCAAATTAAAAGAGTTTGAAAAGTCAGTTTATTTTTATTATTGAGAGAAAATATGAAATAAAAGAGATTATTTTGTTTGCCCTAAAGGAGCCTATAAAAGAAGGAATTTTTGAGAAGAGATGGCATTCTTGCATTTGACATTTTATTGAAACCCCAACTATGGAGTTGAACAGATTTCTACTGTCCTAGGACTAAAACCCTAAAGTGAAGATTGGTTTTGGGAGTGAAAGATCTACCCTAGCCAATACAACATGATTCATTTAGGGTCATGAAATGTGCTGAGATAATCAGTTTGAGATTTTTTGCTGAAGAAGAAGATTTATTTTCTAGGATTTTGGTATTGAGTTGTAAGGTAAAATTTATTATGATTTGTGAACAAAATAAATTTGTGTGAAATGAATTGGAGATTTTATGCATATCTTACAGAGGCAGAGTTGAGGCACTTCATAAGGGTTTATGCTATAAATTTCCAGCCGCCCCAATAAATATTTATTCTATTTGATGGAAGAGTAGTGCATTGGTAATGAGGGCAGTTTTATGAACAGCAACATACTTTTTTGAGGAGCTTGAGGAGTTCAACTTGCAGCCCATCCCTTGTTGCAGATCGCACCAACTAGGAAGTGGACATGATAATTGAGGAAGCTAGGTGCAGTCCCTAGCAAGGGTTCTGAAACACTTCATTGGTATTCTGCGTTGTATTCAGGCCATTACGAGTGATTTGAAAGATTCATTGTCTGTGGGGAAGGAAAACTAACTGCCCAAGTTGTAAAAATCCATAATTTTTCATTGGTATTCTGCCTTGTATTCAGGCCATTACGAGTGATTTGAAAGATTCATTGTCTATGGAGAAGGAAAACTAACTGCCCAAGTTGTAAAAATCCATAATTTTATTAGATTGTTTATGTTCATTTTCTGTCCTTTTCCTGTGCTTTTCTCACTTGACATATGTGGATTTTCAGGCAGGATTTGTCTTTGTCTCCTGAAGCCAAGAGCGCGTTTATCAGTAAAGATGTTGAGTTTGTCTCTTAGGATGGACACGTAAATGTTGTTTCTTTGGCATTTATAGGGATATATTTTCTCAGAAACCCTGTTAAGTTGTTAAATAATGGGTATGGTTTTGAGAAGGACCATATTTTAGTTGTACTTGTAATTACTTTTCCATGCGTCTGTTTAGTTTATGTTGTCTTTTAAGGAAAAATGTGATTGGATATTATGGCATTATGCATCTGTTTTGAATTCTTCAACTGTTAAGGATCATATTTCAGTTGTACTTGTAATTACTTTTCCATGCAGCGCTATTTAATTTATGTTGTCTTTTAAGGAAAAATGTGATTGGACATTATGCATCTGTTTTGAATTCTTCAATTGTTATTTTGGGAGTGAATCTAAGTGCCTTTGTAAGAAGCCTGATCTGATCATATAATTTTAGCAACACACTGGGCAAGAAAACAGTCTCAGATGTATTGAGCTTTCAGAAAAGAATCAGTTTCAGACTCAGATCTTAATTAATCACATGTAACACTGGGATCAATCTAAAAAATAACAACTCACAACTGTAGCAACCCACTGAAATGTAAGCATAGAATATACAGAGCAAGCAAGACTGTAATTGTGACTGAATCGTTGGTAGAGTCAATTGTACACAGTACTTACATACACAATGTCGATCTTATTAATCCTTGAAGTTCAGATTTGATCATTATACAAATTGGTAGCACATACATATGGAAATGGATCACGCGATGATGGTAGAGAATACAGAAGTTGCCCTGCGTCTAATCTCCAGGATGGCAGATGCAACCAGAATGTATGTGTGTCTGGACTCAATGCTCCGTGGGAAGAATAGCTCCTGTCCGCTGTCTGCCTCAGAACCTCCCGTCTGTAGCCAGTTGACCTCTCCGTGACTCCACAGGTGAGAAAGCGCTGTGATTATATCTCCTGAGTGGGTGGGTGCATACACAACGAATGTCGCCTTTGCTGGATAACCACCCAAGCCAGAACCGACGGAAATATTGACTCCGTGAATTTCCAGATGACGCTGACGGGACAATATGGGACAATATGAGCGTTGCCCAACTATGCACAGATGGTGATGCATATAGGTATTCAGTCGCTCCCAGAACTGAGGAGTATAGAAGATCGTGGCCAGAGCCAGGGGCTCGACCATGCTAATTGTGAGCAATCGCCTCCTCCAGACTACGTTGCCTCCTGTGATGACCCTGTGAATTGTAAAATGCTAGATTAGGAAAGGGAATGCTTGAATGAACAAAGACACAGGCTTTTGGAAGGGGTTTCATCCCACCAGATCGCTGGCTGGCTACGCGGTCCAATTCCTATGTCTTCATTCCTTGATGATCTCTCAAATGCCAGCGACTAGTATATATAGAAGTCAAGAATGCCTCCCAAATTATGCTAAGGCGCCAACTGCGAAAGGGTTGGCCAGATTAGAAACCAAAATTAAATGTTATTCTATTAATAATTTAATTTTATTATTATTTATTAAAGTAGTGTTTAAAAACACTTTTAATTTGTTTTCCCTCCAAATTTTAGTTCGAAATGTTTGGGACATGACACAGTTCAGTTTTGATGTAATGCTTCAGTTAAAAGGATCTGGTAATGATGAATAGTATTTAATTCATTTATGTTAATTCTAAAACATATTCTTCATGCTCCTGAATCTGATAGAGATCGGTTTAGTTTACTTAAGTTTTAGCAATGAATGCCAAAATCAGAGCCTAGTATATAGCCTTGGCCATAACAAGGGTGGAAGATGGTGGTAATTTTGTGCTTTTTTAGGGGGTATGCATCAGAAAATAATGTATAGGAGGCAACGTGTAGCTGACAATATGGGAATAATAAAACCATGATGTCCCCTTTAGTCAGAACACCATTACCATCTATATTTAAAGTAGGAATGTTCTATGCAATGGGAGCACAAGGGCATGTCTCTTCTACCACACAAATTTTGAGTTCCAGTTATACTTTGCCAATCTTTCTGCTGTATGTTCTATACAAAAGGAACAGGTTAAGCTTTTGTCCAATGTCCCAAATAATCTGGGCTTCAATATGGAGAATATGAAAAGTGTACTGAACTGTTTCTCTATTGTTAGTGCATTCATGATTTATTTGAGTGTCTTGTTGTGTTTAATGCAGAGCAATTAAATTTAAAGCCAGCTGAAGAGTATTCTTACCTGAACCAGAGTAACTGTCTGACAATTGACGAAGTTGATGATGCCCAGAGGTTTAAGAGTATTCTTGTAAGTTACCGATCTTCAATCAAATTTGACCCTTTGTTCATTAATTTAAACCTCATCTGAAGATAATTAATTTGATTTATACTAGTTTACATACTCTTTCATTAAGTTTTTAGATACATTTGCTTGCTCTTTCAATTTCATTTTTGCAAAATCTGCTATTGGGCTTTTATTATTTATGTGATTCATTGATGTCTATTTATTTGTGTTCAGGAAGCTTTGAATGTTGTCCAGATCAGTAAAGATGATCAGAAAAATATGTTTGCAATGCTTGCAGCAGTATTATGGCTTGGAAATGTCAAATTTTCTGTGATTGATAATGAAAATCATGTGGAAGTTGAGAATTGTGAAGGTAAAGAAAAATGTTACTTTTGAGATGATAAAAATATTACTGAAAATTTTAAGATTCAACTTTTATTAGCTTTTTCCAGTTTCCCTATTCCTCGCGCATTGTAGAACTTGTTAATGTAAGTTCTTCTGAGGACTTGTAGCACATCATATTTGGATTGTTGTAGAACATAGTCTACTGTTTGAGTGTGTTTCCACAAAGAGTTATCAAGGTTTTACCTATTCTGTTGCTGAATCCTCAAGAAACCTTTATGTGCTTTATGTATCCACCATATCCAACTCTATAGCCACCACATCTAGCATGCCTTGTGCTTATTTAGCTTGAAGCTTTTTGTTATTGGAATCATGGTGTTCTAACTTCTATGAGACAGATATTTATTAGTTTTGGGTTACCCATAGAAACCTTTTTTTTGTCAAGACTACTATCAGAGTCAAACATGGGTGGCCACTTTCGCCAACATTCTGTGGAATCTACATAGGCGAATTTGAGGGCTAGGTTAAAGAGGCCACTCTTGTTGATGATGGTTATACCCTACATTGTTTATTCATATTGATTATTGTACTGCTTTTTGTTAATGTTTTGGTACTCCTTGTTCGTTCACATGGAGATTTACGAAATCCAAAGCTTTGCGATTAAATTGTTTCTGTTTGGAGTTATCTTTTATTTGTGAATCTCTTGTCAAGTATTAAACGTTGAGATTGTTTTCTAAGAGTGGATCATGTTGTCCTCACTGTCTGATTTATCAATACCAAATCTTATCTTTCAATATAGGTAAATGGTTGGTTGGTAGATTTTGGCATATTAATTTAGAACACATTTGTGAACTTGGTTAATCTTAACATGTAAGTTGACATGCTTGTGTTAATTCATTACTTTCTTCACTTATTCTAAGTAACGTCTAATTAGAAAAGAAATCTAGGATCTGAAGCATATTTAAGATTGCTTTTCTAGTTGGAATGTCCGTTAGAATTTGCACCCTCTGTTTATATTACTGGTTGCTTTAGTGCTGTGTTTATGGTTCTACTTCTGGCTGTGGCCATTGACAAGTGTTTTGTATCCATCTCTATAACAGGAGTTAAAAATGCTGCAACATTGCTAGGTTGTAATGTTTTAGAGCTCATGAAAGCATTATCTACCCGCAAGATTCGTGCTGGAAATGAGAATATTGAGCAAAAGCTTACTTTGTCTCAGGTATGAAATCTTTACTTGTTTTTTAAAACTGTACATGCATTGCTATTTTTGCAGCAATATATTTAGTTTGGATGGTTATAATCTCTTACAACATTTGGATCAGGCAGTAGATACACGAGATGCATTGGCAAAGGCAATCTATGCTAGTTTGTTTGACTGGCTGGTAGAACATATTAACAAGTCACTGGAAGTAGGCAAACGCCGTACAGGCAGATCCATCAGTATCCTGGATATTTATGGCTTTGAGTCTTTTAAAGTGAGTTCATCCTTGGTTCATTTTTTATAATACTAAATGATGGATATATATGGAGCAATGTTTCTCACTTCTTCACATGGAAATGTTTATACAGAGGAATAGTTTTGAGCAGCTCTGCATAAACTATGCAAATGAAAGACTTCAGCAACATTTCAATCGCCATCTATTCAAGCTAGAACAAGAGGTAGACTTTCATCTCTAAAATTAATCAGGAAAGATTGTAGGTAAGATTTCTTGGGATTTAAAGTTTAAGCAAATAGAGAAAGAAGGAAAAACTATATGCATTTAGGTGCAAAATTAGAGATGTTAGCTCTGCTTGTTTTTTATGGGAGAGGATCTCTCAAAGGTAAAGGTTCTACATCTATGTAACTTTTCCATGAACAAGAGGAAAATTTCAAATTTGTGTAAAATTGGGGAACTCGATATGTTTCTATTTTTTTTGATGAACAAGTGTCTTTATTATGATATGGGATTTCCATATTGAATGTAATAATGCTGCTTCTTCGATTGTGTGCAAGTTTTTTCATTAACGTTTCGGATCACACTCCGTGATCCATCATCAAGATAGAGAGCTGAAGGATAGAGCTGAAGAATAAAGTATCCTTCAGCTCTCTATCTTGATGATGGATCACGGAGTGTGATCCGAAATGTTGATGAAAAAACTTGCACACAATCAAATCGAAAAGCAGCATAATTGTCTTTATTATTCTTTATAAAATAATACTATGCATATGTACAAAAAACGGTGGGTAGAAAAAATCACACCCCTAAAGTGCAAATAGGGCTTAAGCCTAGAGCAAGATAACATAAAAAATAAACAAAGCCGCTAGGCAGCTAGAGTAAGAGCAGAAGGAGGAGGAGGGGAACCCCGGTCATTCAATTTACCCCATTTAATATAGCGGGGTTGGAGGTAACCACAAGAGCGCCTCATCCATCATTATTATCAATATTTATTTCTTGTTTTTCTTCATTGGTCACCTAGGTAAGAGAGATAGCAAGAGCTGGTCGAGAAGATTTGCTGGAGTTTGGCTAGCCTGAAGAACCTCCACCAATAGGTGGCAAAGATGTAGAGTGCCCATTTCTAGGCTGCAATCAACCTTGCTAAGTACACTCCTTGCACAATTGGAGAGGCCTGTGAATGAGTCTCTTGATGGCTTGAAACTCATTATTTATCAATCATTCTAAGAAATCAATTCTATAAATCATTTAGAAACTTTCTTTGGATTAGATTTTTGATGGACAATAGATACACTTTTATAAATTATTGGATTAATAACATGGTATCCAATAATGTTTTAGAAAGTAGATTCTTCTCAAACATAATTGGAAAAATTGGACTTGGCAGCCCAAAATTTTAACTCAGACTTGAGACTCAGTAAAACTTGTCCATATTGTTTTTTATAATAATAATAACACAATTTTTTTTAATGCATTTAGAGGACATGTAAATATGTTTTCGTCATTAATTTGTTATAATTCAAATATTGCAAGTCATATGACCCTCAAATGCTCAAAATTTGAAATTTCAAACTTTCAAACTCAAACACTACATTTTATTACTAGAAAATTATAAACAAACATTATAACTATTTACTTGTGTCAAAAACATCCAAATACAATCTACCACCCTCGTCCCCCTCCTAGTGTAATGTTATTACAAAAACAACACACATAAAGTTAACCAAGATTGCATAATAATATCTTAAGAAATAAGGAGCAAAAGCATCCTTATATAGGATTACCAATATCTTATCCACAAAGGATATGGATGACAACTCATAGGTTAAGATTGACAACTCATAAATCAAAAAGGTAAATCTTATCCACAAAGGATAAGGATGACAACACATAGGAGAAATATCTAAAGTCAACATGACTTTATTGAAGAAGATTCCTAAAGTCTATCCTAAAAGCTAATTGACCATTACAAGATAAAACATTACTTTAATACCCTCCCTTAATGGTCATTCTACTAACTACACCAAGTTTGGTCCTCAGTTGGACGATACTGCAACATCATGTTAGAATAATAATTCTCTATTGTTAATGGCCATTTCTACAATAGTTAGTAGTTGAGGTAGTTAGACATCTTAAATGTCTACAATAATCTACCTTCTTTATAAATTGTAATCTTTTCTTTTGTTACTACAAGCAATTTTTCCAGCCAAAATTGTTTCATGGTATCAAAGCTGGTCTAAGCTTGTCTCCCTCATGGGAGGGCTCGGGATTTTGGGAGGGCTCGAGATTTTGGTACGGATTTGCAAAGACGGGTTTTCAAACCTATGAAGGGTTTTGACTTGTCTTATGGGCGGATTTTGTCTGCAAATTTGTGGGGCTCTTTGCTAGAAAAATTGAGGGTTCTTTATTTGGAAAATCGTGGGAACTAGTTTTGTCTGTTTTTTTTTCTCTTGAGAAATTCGTTCTTCTTGTCTCAGCCCAAGGTTTCTGAAGCTCGTTCGTGCGTGACTTGAACCCGCACATTTTTTTTTCTTTTTTCTACACTTGAGGACCCGTTTTTGTTTTCTAGGCGCATGTTTTAGAAACTCCTGGTCGGATTTATTTCTGGCTGCGATTATTCTTCATCTAGGCGCTCGATTTACTTTCTTTACAACCGCGTTTTTTGCAGTGAGACTTTCTGCAAACCCGCGTCATTTTTGGGCGTTGTTTTTTGAAGAAGCTGCATGATTTGGAAGTTTTTCTCGTGTTCTACATCTGTGTCGGGGTTTCAAGCTTTCTGGGTGATGTATTTCGTGTTTTTTCTATGGTTTTTGTGCTGCTAGGGCTCGCGACGGGCCTCTGTTATTTTTCCATGCGACTGTTGTGCACATCGTGGTCTCTACGGTTGAAGGAGCTCGCTGTTTGCGTGGGCTAGGGTTTTTGCAAATCTTTTTCTATTTGTGGTTGCGCGACCTGGTAGCTGTGAACTGGCTTCTTCCTCATGGTTCTAAACTTCTAGGGTTTTTGACCTTTGTTTTCTCTATACGGTTATTGTAGGGATTTATTCTACAGTTTGGGTGCTTTGCTGCGGCTAGGGTTTTATTCAAACCCTCGGTTTTTTCAAGACTATTGCTTTTTGGTGACGAATTTGGATGCAGTTCGAGTTGGAAGGAAGGGGTTTTTAAACTTTTTTTCCCATACAAAAATTATCTGGTGGGTTGTTTAAATATTTTTTCAAGACTATTGCTTTTTGGTGACGAATTTGGATGCAGTTCGAGTTGGAAGGAAGGGGTTTTTAAACTTTTTTTCCCATACAAAAATTATCTGGTGGGTTGTTTAAATATTTTTTCCCTTAAAAAAAAAAATCTGGCTTTGTGGGTTTTAAATATTTTTCCTTATAAGCGGCTTTATGGGTTTTAAATATTTTCCCTTATAAAAAATGAAAAAAAAAATCTGTCTTATGGGTTTTAATATTTTTTCCCGTAAAAAAAATCTGTATGGGTTTTCATAATTTTTTCCCTTAAAAAATTCTGGGAGGGTTTATAATTTTCTCCAAAAAAATTAAGAGTTTTTCTTGTATACCCTAGTCAGGGTTTCTGTTGTTCAGGAGGGCTCTTTGGTATCTGGTTTATATCATTTTTTCCAAAAAAACGATGATTTGTAATTTTGGGTTTGGCAATTTTTTCCTCAAAAATCGTGGTTTGTTGCATTCAGGTTTTTGGTTGCACTTGGAGTTGTTGGGGCAAACATCTGCACAACTAGCTTCTTGCAATCTGTTCTCGAGCATCATGCTCATCTGCAAAAGTTTCGACGGTTTGCCAATTTATCCTCAAGATCGTGACAGCTGTTCTCGGTGTGTCTCTGGTTTCAGGGAGGGAGAACTTTGTTACTCGACATCAAGTTGGATGTTTTGCGATTAGTTGTTGTCATTCTACAGTTTTTGGGAGGGTTGGTGGCAGACTCCTCGCAAGTGGCAGAGTTAGTGGCTTGCTCTTGTTTCTTGTTGCAAAGCTTTCTAAAGAAGGGGCAACCTTCTCTGTTTTTTTTGGGACGGTTTTTTTGGTACTCTTGGCCATTAACATTCTGCAAATCCAGGGAGGATCTCAGCAGCAGCAGAGTGTTATGAAGAATTTGTGTCATAAGACCTGCAGATTGTTTTCTATAGGCTAGTTAGACGATTGACCATTAAGGGAGGGTGTTAGAATAATAATTCTCTATTTTTAATGGTCATTTCTACAGTAGTTAGTAGTAGAGGTAGTTAGACATCTTAAATGTCTACAGTAATCTACCTTCTCTATAAATTGTAATCTTTACTTCTGTTAATACAAGCAATTTTTCCAGCTAAAATTGTTTCACATCACTGATCCATCTTCTATAAGTTGCCTGATGAAATGACAATGAAGCTCCACATGTTTGGCATGCTCATGAAAAATTGGATTCTTGGCAAGCTTTGGCACCCCTTGATTGTCACAAAACAAGGGTGACTGTTGCTTTGACTATTCCCCGATACTCTGCTTCTGTTGAGGAAAAAGCTACCACCTGCTGCTTCTCACTGGTCTATGTGACTAGTACCAAGATTGAAAACATATCCAAAAGTGGAATTCCTGTCATCAACAAAACTTGCCCAATTTGAATCTGTGAACCCAACCAGCCTAGGATCTTTGCTTCTACTATACAAAATGCCAAAGTCAAGTGTCCCTTTCACATATCTTAGTACCTGCTTCGCTGCAACCCAATTTTTTGCCTTTGGGGCTGTCATAAAATGGAAATGTAACTCAATGCATAACTCAAATTAGGTCTAGTGGTTGTAAGATAGATAAGCTGCCCACTAGTTGTTTGAATACTGACTCATTGATTACTTTTGAGTCGGTTTTGGCTAAAAGCTTCAGCCCTTTCTCCATAGGTGTATATGAGATTTTGCAATCTGGCATTCTAAATTTATCTAGCAAGTTTTGGACATATTTAGACTGAGAAATAAAAATACCACCACCATTTGTCTACCAAACCTCTACACCTAGGCAATAATGTAGGAGGCCTAAGTCTGTCATGTCAAAAGCCTTAAACAAATTACATTTGATTTCTTTAATCAAATGTGCCTCACTACCTATAATGATGATATCATCCACATAAATGACCAAAAGGATGATTTCATTACCTATGCTTTTTGACATATAAATTTGGATTTGAAAGACTTCGTTGGAATCCTTGTTGATCCAAATACATATCAATCTTTATGTACCATGCCCTAGGTGCTTGTTTCAGACCATAAAGAGCCTTCTTCAGTCTGCATACCTGATGCTCCTTTCCTACAACTTGAGAACCTTGAGGCTGTCATGTACACTTCGTCCTCTAAGTCACTATTGAGGAAGGCACTCTTCACGTCCATATGATTTCATTACCTATGCTTTTGACATATAAATTTGGATTTGATTTCATGTCAAAAGCCTTAAACAAATTACATTTGATTTCTTCAATCAAATGTGCCTCACTACCTATAATGATGATATCATCCACATAAATGACCAAAAGGATTTCATTACCTATGTTTTTGACATATAAATCTAGATTTGAAGGACTTTGTTGGAATCCTTGTTGATCCAAATACATATCAATCTTTATGTACCATGCCCTAGGTGCTTGTTTCAGACCATAAAGAGCCTTCTTCAGTCTGCATACCTGATGCTCCTTTCCTACAACTTGAGAACCTTGAGGCTAAGTCATGTACACTTCTTCCTCTAAGTCACCATTGAGGAAGGCACTCTTCACATCCATTTGATGGACTTTCCAGCCAGACTGTGCTACCATGGCTAGAACTAACCAGATGGTGCTCACCTTTACTGTGGGACCAAAGGTTTTCCTCATAATCAATACCTTCTCTCTGCAAGAACCCTTTAATCACCAATCGTGCTTTGTACTTGTCAATTGTACCATCAACTTTGTACATGGTTTCCTAAGACTTATTTTTCATAAGACTTTGATGTTTGGTTTCCATGGCCTTTTCCCATGTAGGTTTATCTTTTTCCTCGGCAAACACTTGTGGCTCATACACTCCTTGAATATTGGCCATAATAGCAAAGTTAACTGTGTTCTACTTGCTCTTGCCTCTGGATGATCAACCCTCGACCATTTCTTCATCTCGAACATCACCAATGAGTTTTTCCCACAACTTAGGTCTCTTTGTAGAAACCTGTTGATGTGTTTTTCGTGACCGCACCAACGCAGAATAAAGTCGCCAACGACTACCCTATTCTCTCTTGATCAAAGTATTCCACACACTAAGATTGCAAGAAAGTTCGTGCGTTCAACTCCAAGGTTCCTTTAGTGCGAATAGTCTTAGTTGGCTCGATGTGATTTGTTGGTATTTTCAAGGGGACTTACAGAATTGTTCAACAGCAGAGGAAGGGGGTTTTCACAGTTCGACAAATTTATCAATGAAGCATGGATTTCCTATTCTAACCAGAAAGTACTGAATTTAAAGTGGTTGTAGGGTTTAGAGAGTCTAAATCTATTCTAAGTACGGGATAGGGAGCTCAACTTCAGCAAACTTCAACCAAACTTCACTTTGCCTCGCCTCAGACAGCTTCCACGGAGTCGGTGCAATCTTTAGGGGAGATGACTAAAGGTGTTCAAACCACCACTTGACATGAATATACCATCACAACGACGCATACCATCATTCAAATTGTGATTGAAGTTAGGTCCACAACGTTTCCAGTTGACCACACAAGGCGAACACACCATCAGTGAGCCCGCTAGTGGTATGGATAAGCGAAGTTTGCTTAGATCAAACACCACATTCCACAGCTAACATCTACTTGCATAAAAATGAAATTATGCTACTCTACACTACTTGAAGTAGAAGGGATGAAGAAACCTCGCTAGCTATCCATAACAAAGACGAATTTCACCATCAATGAAAAGATCTTTTATTATGAAAGTTTTACACAACAATCTCTTGCAAAAGTTTTCAAAGGAAAACTTTCCTTCTTCAAACTACTCTATCAATCTACGCTATGCTACTTCTAAGCTATCACCTAGATGTCTCTCTATTCTAATCTCTACTGTCTAACTCTAAGCTAATGAGTTACAAATGAGGGGGACTCCCCCTTTTATAGATGGCCAAGTCCAACAGACAGCTCAGATTACAATCCGCTGGATGGCTCAGATTGTGCCACCTTAGCCCTAAACAAGATTCACCCTAAAAACCGCCACCAAGAGGAGTGGGGTAATAAATGAACAATTAATATCCATCATCCTTCTAGAAGATTCCTGTCTGGAAATGTGTTCACATTGTTCTTGATCTTCTTCTTGATGTCGTTCTTCAACTTTGCTCGAGCTTCTATTCTTTTCTCCATCTTGAGTTTTGAAACATTTCTTCTTTGTCACTAAGTCTCAACACTTAGCCATTTTCTTGCAACTTTTCTTCTTTCGAGGTTGAAATGTATCTTGAATCACTTAAGTCATCACCGCTTGGTCTCGACGTTTCTCCTAGGTGCCCAACTTCAAATTCGTCCACCGAGGCATTTTATCTTCACAAACATTACTTTCCTTGCCTTAGAAAATTTCTCCAACTTTCCTTAGAAGATTCATCAACCTGGTGCCCATCAAAAATCTTCATCCTGAAGGCTACAGCGAAGCATGGAAGACTTTAAAATCAACTTCTCATCGGAGATCTTCAATACCCAGAAGAAAATTTTCTTCAGAATTTGTCGAATTCATGGGTGTACAACGAACGGGTTCATTTAATTTTTCTTGAATTTTGAACCTTGGAAAAATAATTTTTAACAAATTTAATCCAGTTCTTCATCTCTGTGAATATTTTCTTGCTCTGACTTGAAAATTTTTATCAACCTGTGCAGCTGGCATCCCCTGACTTCATCTCCAACAATTTATCAACAATTGATCCATGCTTCAGGAAACTTCATCACCTTCATGTCTAGGCGTATTTTCCCAAGGAAGAAAATATTTTGCCTTAGAAAAATTTCGAATCATTTTGAAAATTTCAACTTAGGAAATTTTGTTCATCTTCATTCATTTGCCAGTGGTGGAATTTTTATCAATTCATCTGGACAATTTTCCTCGGAAGCACATCATACCTAACATGCTTTATTTTTCCATTACCTTGGGCGCATTTTATACCATGAAGGACACTTTCATTTAAAAATTCCAACACCTAGCATATTATTTTCATCACCCTTATCAACTTTGGGCGCATATCACACTTGAATGGGAAATATTCAACTTTCAACGCCCAGTGAACTTTATATCCCCACGCCTTAGCAATTATCATCTCATTTATCAACTTTGTTCCACCACCTTGGGCGCATTTGATACTTCATTAGGAATATTCAACCCGCCAAGCAATATTGTCTCTCATCAATTTTATTTCACCACCCTTTGACCACGCTTCACCCTCAAGACTTATCTTTTACATGGCGCATATTACATGCCATGGAGGAATAACTTTTATCACGCCTTCTTGTGACCCTTTGACTTCCTTCCTTTTGTCTTTACTTGCCTCACTTGGGCGCATATAGCATGTAGAGGAGAATAACTTTCTAACGCCCTCCCTTTTGACTTGTTGACTTCTCAAATATGGGCGCATTTTGTATGATGAGAAGGATGACTCTTGAGCTTCTTTATTTTCGTCTTCACATACCTCCCTTGGGCGCATTTGGTACTTGGTGAAGGATGAAAGCTTGTTGACTCCTTGACTTTCTTGAGAGGTGGGCGCATTTTGCCATGTGAGGTGGATGAGAGTTATACTTAGAAAATTTTCTAGCATTTGGCTTGCATGTGAGGGCGCATTTCAACATGTCAAGTGGATGAAAGCTTGATGACTCCTCTTTGAACCTTTGACTTCCTCTTAAGATGGGCGCATATGGAGGGTGATGGAGGATGAAGTGTCATGCCTTAGGATTTTTCTTATCAAACTCTCAAAGTGGGCGCATTTTGCCATAGGAGGAGGATAAGCATTTCATACTTAGAAAATTTTTGCATGTCACTACCTTGAGCTGGGCGCATTTTGGGGTAGCTACAGGATAAAGCTCATGCCTTAGCCATTTTTCCCGACTTCTTCAATCATGGGCGCATTTCTTGCCTTGAGGAGGATGAAACTTCACTTAGAAACTTTTCCAACACCTTGATCAAGGATGGTGCATCTGGAGGTGGCAGGTGGATTTTCAACACTTAAAATATTTTTCAATCATCTTGAAGGCAAGCTGGGCGCATTTGAGAGTCAAGCCAAACTTATCTTCATGCCTTAGAATTTTCTAACACTTTCATCCTCCTTTGGGCGCATTTTACATGTCCAGCAGGATAAACTCCAGACTTGGAAATTTTCTCAGCCACTGCCAGCTTCTGATACCTCCACAACTCCGTTTGACTTGAAATTCGAATGATGCGCTCCTCACCACGTGACCTGCCTGTCGACATCAGCACATGCTGCCGAGTTGCTATTTCTAGCCTGTTTCCAAAATGATTTACTATAAATAGTAAGTGCTCCGTTTGCCTTCAAATTTTACCAGCAGATAGCTTGAAGGGATGTTGATCGCGGTGGTTTACACCGGTTTTCGAAAATTCTGACTTTTTACCCCTCTTTTTGGGTCCCGAAGCTGGAAACCCTAATTCATCTTGCATGCATCAAATGACGTCTGTTTGTTCTCGTTTCTATTGCATTGCGATCAACTCGTGATTCTGAAGTGCAAGGAGGCGGCTGCCAGGATGCACCTGCTAAAAATAGTAAGTTCCTAAATGAGTGACCATCTCCGTTTGCATGTCACATCATTGCGAAGCTCTCGAAAAACCCATAAGGAATATGCAGACATGCAAAGAAAACCCTGACATGCAAACCCTAAAAATAGCCTCTGAAGGTTGAACTCTGAAAGTTGTCATCTCATTTTGCATGTTATACTGTCGCGAAGGTCTCTGAAAACCCAAAAGGAATCTCCAGACATGCGTTGAAAAACTCTGCATCTAAGCCCCGAAATCTGCTCTAGAAGCTGACCTGTTAAAAATAGCAAGTTGTCTGTTTCAGCTCAAATTTTTCCAGTGAGCAGCTTGATGTGTTCTGAACGCAGTGTGACTGTCGGAATTTCAAAAATGCTGACGGAATGCCCTAAATTTCACACTTACTAAAAATAGTAAGTTGCCGGAATCTGATGAAATTTCAGTGGAAGCCTGTTGGAAGCACACTGACAGCAATGTTAGTCTTTGTTTTCAATTTATTCACTTCATTCAACTTCGGACTGACCAGGAAAGTACAAACCCTAATTTTACCGACTTGGCCAAATTCACGTTTAAATTTAATGGCAGACACATCCCCCGAAAGGCAGACAACAGAAAAGAGAGACAACAAGATAAAACAAAATCAAGCCAAAAGTTTAGAACGAAGCAAAAATTAGGGGGTCCCCATTTGCAATGGGGCGATGTGTTAAAAAGGTGACAACAAAACCCTGTCATCCAAATCAGCGTGGTTATCATGACTTGGGCTTCCTATTGTTGTGTCATTTGGATGCTGATCCAGGTTATCATTAATAAAAAATGGGTTTATTTCCTTGTGCTCTGATTCCCTCCCTTCAGTTGGAGCTTCCTGAAGTTGAATACTTGAATCCTGAGGAAGAATAGGCTGGTTATCAATAATTTGGATGTCACAACAAAAACCTGTCATCCAAATCAGCGTGGTTATCATGACTTGGGCTTCCTATTGTTGTGTCATTTGGATGCTGATCCAGGTTATCATTAATAAAAAATGGGTTTATTTCCTTGTGCTCTGATTCCCTCCCTTCAGTTGGAGCTTCCTGAAGTTGAATACTTGAATCCTGAGGAAGAATAGGCTGGTTATCAATAATTTGGATGTCACAACAAAAACCTGTCATCCAAATCAGCGTGGTTATCATGACTTGGGCTTCCTATTGTTGTGTCATTTGGATGCTGATCCAGGTTATCATTAATAAAAAATGGGTTTATTTCCTTGTGCTCTGATTCCCTCCCTTCAGTTGGAGCTTCCTGAAGTTGAATACTTGAATCCCGAGGAAGAATAGGCTGGTTATCAATAATTTGGATGTCACAAAAGGCCCTAGTTTCTCATCAATCACAACATCTCTACTGAAAGTCAAGCGGTTAGTGTCAACATCAATCAACTTGCAAGCCTTATGATTTTCACTATACGTTGTAAGCATTAACTTCTTACTCTTAGGATCTAGTTTGGTATGCTTTTTATCTGGAATCTAGACATATGCAGTAGAACCAAAAACCTTAAGATGACTAACTGGTTGTAGCAGAAACCAGTTAGCTGGAAGCAGAAAAATGTTTGATAAAACCCTTGAACGATGATACCTTCGCTTCCCTCGAGCTAGGCGCCCAATCTCCAACAATATACAGCCCCAAACTTGTCATGACCCCAAAATTATAACACCAAAAATATCAAATACAAATAAATACCAAAATATAAATGCAAGAAATTGCAAGCATATCAAAATAAGAATATGAGAAATTGCAATTCAAATATAATTATAACTATCATAGATAATATTATAATTATAAATATAATATTAACAACTTAACATTATTATCTTAATCATGATTATCATGATTATCATAGATAAGTATTATAATAACCAATATTATCATATTAAAATATAGATATATAATATCCATTCAAGCATTATTATAATTATTATCTTGATAAACATTATAATTATCACACAGATTATTTACAGAAAAGAATAATTATCTTGATGACATTATTATCATACAAACTAACAATGCTATAATAATCGTGGGACTCATGCAATCAAAGGCAATGACTCCCTGCATTAACTAAACCTGAACAAACAAATAGCCAAATTAACGTTGACTAATGAACAGATTAAATAATGTGGCTATGACTGGTCAAAAGCAAGAGACACAACCATCTAGAAAGGACAAAATAGTCACGTCACGTCTAAAAGACCATACAAAAAGGAATGGATCGAATAGGGGAAAATAAGAGATAAAGTACTAACGGCAGATCATCTGGTAATATTTAGAAGGTTGTAAATATAATTCTGCTGAAATGTATAAGTAGAGTCAAAGGGATAGGAATATAATAAGGGATAAAGATATATTCTAAAAAAAGAAAAATAGTTAGCAATTTGATAGTCAGAAATCAGAGGTATGCCATTTACAATTATTGTGAGTGAGATTAATATGATTATCAATTTATATGTAAATAAATAAATAAATATATATAGATATATGTATCCACGTCAAGAAATTATTGTAGATTGAAGTCAGTTGGGAATGATGATATATATATATATATATATAAATTTATATAGAATATATATAATTATATTACACACACACACACACACACACACACACACACACACACACACACACACATATATACATACATTTATGTCAAAGAGATTAATGCAAATTGAAGTCAATTAGAAGTAAGGATATGTATATATATATAAACATTATTTATGATCACGCAATAATGATGCTTGCAGTAATTGCGATCTTACTATAAAAATGGATAGATTAATATTTATTTATATATATCTTTATCCTATGATCAATCAAATGTAAGGTTGAAGGAAGGCGATTAAGGCACTAGGAGACAGGGAAGACACAACCGAACAGGTGATGTACTCACTTAGCAATAATATTTAACATATTTTGAATATAAGAAACATAGATTGCTAATCTGATAATTGGTGTAATGCTTTCTATGGAATTATCATGATAATAATGATGTTGATATTGACTTAAAGAATTAGTAATAAATGCATGTTTTTGATTGCTAAAAGATTGTCTTCATGAGTGTCTACAACCGTACTAGGGAGGAAGGGTCTGAGAAAAGTGGTGCCTAAAAACCCCACTCAAGTCTGCCCCTAGGACCCAAGGCATGGGTTGGGCCATGGAGGGGTGGCAAGTCCACTTAAGGTTCCGCCCAGTCCCAAGGCATGGGTTGGGCCATGGAAGGGTGGGGGTCCCACCGAAGATCCGCTGCGACCATGGAGGGTTGGTAGGCCTAGGCCACGTCCCACCTAAGATCTGTTGCGGCCATGGAGGGTTGGTAGGCCTAGGCCACTTATAAGCTTTGCTGGCTTCCCCTAGTAGGTCATGTGTTTTTTGAGGTGATGTCATGGGTGGAGAAAGCAGTTACAAGCCACGTAGAGTGGAAGGTTGTAGGTTACAACCCCTTGAACTTAGCCAAGGACTTCGGGCAGATCTACCCATATGGGTAGAGAAAGTAGTTACAAGTCGCTAAGAAGGGAGGGTTGTAGTTTACAACATTTTTGGGCTAGGAAGAAGGGCTTCGGGCGAATCTACCCATGCTACTCCTCATATGTCTTCATAACTGCTTTGTGATTATGTTTATATTTGGATATCTAGATATTAATGCTAACAGACATGTGTATATGTGGAAATATTGTTCAAATGGTGAATGTAGGTTTCAGCGAAGAATATATTATTGAAAATTGACAAGGTCGGGTAAGGGACATTACAAAACCCTAACCCTAATCAATAAGTGAATTCTAGGGCAAAGTCGGGTAAGGGACATTACAAAATCCTAGGCGTCCCAACCAACAACTTAGACACCCCCTCTAGAAGTTGTACAGCCTGCTTCAACAATGGTATGGTCCAACAATGAGGGTAATGTTGGAAGTGGATGCACTCTGAGAGGGGGGGTGAATTAGAGTGAAGTAATTTTTAAATTTTTGACTCTGAAGGCACAACAAAACTTTTTACAAATTTAAACTCAATGTGGATTCACTCTAGAAGTTGTACATTACAAAACCCTAACCCTAATCAATAAGTGAATTCTAGGGCAAAGTCGGGTAAGGGACATTACAAAATCCTAGGCGTCCCAACCAACAACTTAGACACCCCCTCTAGAAGTTGTACAGCCTGCTTCAACAATGGTATGGTCCAACAATGAGGGTAATGTTGGAAGTGGATGCACTCTGAGAGGGGGGGTGAATTAGAGTGAAGTAATTTTTAAATTTTTGACTCTGAAGGCACAACAAAACTTTTTACAAATTTAAACTCAATGTGGATTCACTCTAGAAGTTGTACATTACAAAACCCTAACCCTAATCAATAAGTGAATTCTAGGGCAAAGTCGGGTAAGGGACATTACAAAATCCTAGGCGTCCCAACCAACAACTTAGACACCCCCTCTAGAAGTTGTACAGCCTGCTTCAACAATGGTATGGTCCAACAATGAGGGTAATGTTGGAAGTGGATTCACTCTGAGAGGGGGGGTGAATTAGAGTGAAGTAATTTTTAAATTTTTGACTTTGAAGGCACAACGAAACTTTTTACAAATTTAAACTCAATGTGGCAGACTTGTTTATGCAAGTGTACATTAACATTTAAAATCAGATTGACATGAAACTTGATTAACATTTACAACTCATGTTAAAAGCATCATATGATATTGTTCAATTAAAGTGTGAACAATCTTGTATGTGCTTTTGTAACAAAACAACAACTTTGCCCAATGCACTTTTAATTTGCTTAACAAAAGACTTTTTAACTTTGCATGACAACCTTTTGAAATAAGAAATTTTTGAGCATACTAAAAGTACTAGAGCATTGACTGAATGAGCACATTAACATGAAACAAAATGAGAGACAAATAAAATCACATAACACGAGATTTCTTGAGTGGAAAAACCCTCTTGGGGTATAAAAAACCACTCACTAAAATTTCCTTTTTATTAATCAAAGAGCACCAACTCTGTAACAATGTGGAGCACCAACTCCCATAATCTTTCTGAAGCACCAACTTCATCAAACATTAAAAATATTGCAACCCATCATAGCCTTATAACAGCAATCATAAAATTACAATAGGATACAAAATGATTTTGCAATAATGCTCAACTCAAAACATAATCTCTGTAATACAATCAAAGATAAAAACAATATGAGCCCATTCTTCTCTTTTTACAAAATGATTTCACAATAAGCAATACTCTGTCCAAACAATTTCCTCTCTTCACATCACACTATTTTTTTTGTGTTTTTGCAGAGATACATATATATAGTGTTTGTGAAATGGTTATACAACTTTGTCAAGAAAACCCGATTTCAATAACGAGAGTTTATGAACTAGTAAGAGACATAATGTATGATCATGAAGCCAATCAAAGATTTTTAAGAAAAAATCAATGATATGAAGATAAAATGCCACTATGAGACTAAACCATTTAGTTTACGCTCGGGTTCAAGGTAGTTTTAGTTTAGTTAAGAAAATTATTTGAAACTAAAAACAAAGTTTTCTTTTCCTCTTCATTTACCAGATTTACCTTTGAAAGATCAAAATAATGCATAGATATTACCTCTATCACAGTGGATTTAACCTGCAAGTAAAATCCCTGAAAACTGCCCAAACTACCACTTCCAGCTCAAACGAAAACCACCAACAATCTTGCCATCCATCAAAGACCAACATAACTGAAAACCGAGTCGGAATACCAGAACAACCTAGCTTAATATGCAACTGTAATTCTAGCATGGCGGCGCTAGGGTTTAGTTCTTTTTGTTTACCCTATTTTCCCTTCATTGAAACTTCAAAACAAAATGAATGAGACATGAAATCCAAAGTAAATCATATTACAATCATTTTGAAATCCATGCCACCGACACAATGAAACATTAGATGAGTGCCAAATCATAGACCACGCGTGTTGTCCAAGTCAACACAGCCAACATTCTTATTAAATAATAATACTGTCGCTGCCAAGTAAGCAAACCAAATTTAATACGTATGCCGACAACCCAAGTCTCCAAAAGACTATCTATTAACTGTTGTGCAATGCGTAAGCCCGAAACATGATTGATATTCAAAGACATGCCACCTTGCCAATCACTTTATAAGTGATAACCTTAATGTATATTGTCGGCCTTTAAGTGCTAAAGCGCTTTAAAAACAAATAGAAATATCTTAATGCCGACCAAATTATATCTCAAGTAAACATATGCCAAAATATAAATAAATGTGAATCCATATAACATGTGAATGCCCAAGAATGGCGAAATACTTTTTATAAGAAATGATATGAAAAGACTTAAGCAATACCATCGCTTATGAAGCTATAGTAGCCAACTCAAGGATACAAGATTGACTTAGTAATAGTACAAACACCTCCACCTCATGTAGATAGCATGTTAACATGTGCACCAGACTAATCAAAGAATTGTGAGACAGCCATGAAGATCACCAATAGAATTGCCATGAAGACATAATGAATCTTGTCAAAGATGCCATGAACAAAAATGATCAACTGAAACAATATACCTATTGTAAAATAAAGAAGGACCAATCTGTCAAGATGAATTCAATTGTTCCATGATATCACTTGAAAACTAATACCACCTGAATAACTTTTATCTGCACATAAAGCTCAACATGATCAATACCGCAATGCGTGATGAATAAATGCACCCAAATACATCAACCCAAAGCATGATCACCAAAATACTGAGTACGCCAAACTGAGCACAAAGAGCACCAGGTATTCAAAGCACTAATCAGTTTTGTCATCAAGGACAATATACCACAAAGATAAAGCCAACAGGTAATGCAACCAACAATCTTAACATAAACTCCTCCAATATGCCTCGATGAGTAAACTCAACAATTATGAGCTCTGTTACTGAAGGGAATGGAGCAATGATTCACCAATGAAGCCCAGCTGTGATCTCTGAATGAAACCACCACAAATTCTCCAGACCGTGTCTTTCAATAGCGTAGAGTATGTTGCTTGCAAGGGATTTCGTCCTCATAAACCCTAAGAAGTATGAACTCCAAGAACAAGAACCAATTCAATATCTTCATCCAGCATAAAGAAAGATTGAGCTCAATGTAACATACTAAATCTAAGCAACTAATAAAAGTGCAACATAACTAATAAAAGTACAACATTTAATTCAAATATAAACTTGCATAAACTAAAATGCATAAATTAACTGAAGTAGAGCAACAATATTTTTCTTTTATTTGAGGAAAGAAAGAGCATGAACTCATAACCATTAAAGTAAGTAACCATTGCATAGATAACAAAGAGTTTAAGATTATAGTTTTCCTTGAATTCGTCTATTCCATCTGGAACTTTAACCATCTTTTACTAGTGGAACTGAAGAGGACGAAAAGTATTGTTGTACCCCAAAATTAAAATTTTTGTTACACTTAGACATTTTGAAGAAATGAGTAAAAGTCTTGTTAAATCTGTCAAAAAAGGTCAAAATTTAGGTGTGCATGGCTTCCATGAGGGGTTAAAATGTGAAATATCCAAAAACCTAGATCTCAATTTTTCATCCCTACATTTTAGGAAAACTGCTATTTTTAGAAATTTTCTAAAAATAGTAACTTGTTCTTGGTTTTTCTAGGTTTCTTTTGAAACGGATATTGGCAAAACTTTCTAAAAATAGAAAGTTGGTCCATTAGGGTTCAAATTAATTTTGATTGGCTCAAAATACTTCCATATCAGGCTGATGCAGTCAAAATATCAAAAAGGCCAGATTTTCCCTAGTGGGTCTATTATGCCTTTTTAGAAGCATATCAGGAGCTCCGAGGTCATCAATGGAGGTTAGTCGGCTGCTAGGCGTTAGATTCAAAACTCAAGCATTCAACAGAAGGTGAGTTGGTGATCAATCACGAAGAACGAGGAAAGAAGGTGAAAACTGTGTAAAATATTCTAACACTGCTTGTCATGGTCACCCTAGGAGAGAATAGGCGCCCATCTTTCTAGGGCATTAAATGTTGAAATTCGGGTTTAAGCCTCCAAGCAAAGTTGCTCAGTCTTCTTCCAGCTTCACAACGAATCCAACGGTGCAGTCATTGGATCATCCAGTCATCCGGGATTTGAGATCAAACAGGGAGGATCCAAAAAGTTAGAATGAAAAAAAATGAAAATCACCGAAATTTGACTAAGTTTGGGAACTTTGGGTGCCCTAGGTGCCCAGGGGCGCCTAGCTTTTTGGAAGGGAAAATCTAGCTGTTAGGGTTTGCGGGGGAGCTCAATCTCTTCTGAATCCAATCAACTTCGCAATGGGTGTCTTCGTCTGAGCATCAAATTGGTCAGTCACTGGCAAATCTAGGTTAAAGGCGATGGTATAAGATGAAGATTTAAAGTTTTATGATGAAATCAAATGAAAATTTTCTAAGTCTGGAGCAAATGGGCGCCCAAGCTTTTGGAGTATTAAATTCAACTTTCTGACAAAAGTGTCTCTAGAAGACCCCTCTTGATTTCTCCTCAACTTCGCAACGAGCCTAGTCATCAGCCAATCCGAGCTCCGGGTCCCCGGATTTGACGAGATCGTCTGTAGAAGAGAAAGTGATGAAGATATCATAAAAATGGCCAAGTCTGGTCAAGTTGGGCGCCCTTGGTGAAGAAGGGTGCCCAAGCTATCCAGTGAATCTGATAGTCAGTTGATCTGATCAGCATAGCTCCCAGAATCAAGATTTCATTAGAAGATCAAAAGGATATGAAGAAATTGAAAATCATGAAAAAATGGCTAACACTATGAACGTTCAGAGCCCCTGGAAGAAATAGGCTCCCATGAATTTTAAGGTCAAAACAAAGTTTTCTGTCAGAGACGCCTCCAAAACAATCTTCTTATAATTAGTCAGGCTACACGATGAATCGTCCAGCTCGTTCATTGGATCAATCTGGAAGCCGGAGACCAAGGTCAAAGTAGAGGGTCAAAATTGTGAAAAGGTTAAAAAACTCAAAAAATGACTAACTCTGAAGCAAATGGGCGCCCCTAGCCAAGAAGGGCACCCAACCTGTGTTCCACAACCTTTTGGGGACGGGGATGGGGGGATGGCTGGGGACGCGTTTCCGGGATGTTTCCTAGGGAAAGAGAGATATATGTCAATAAATTAATAATTGCTAACAACAATATCAATATATAAATAAATCGCGAGAGTAGTAGCATAACAACATAATAAATGTCATTAAAGCATTATAAAATTTATCATAGCAATATCAAACATCAATAAAACCATGGTCTATCAATATCAATAAATCACGAGAGTGGTAGGAAATGGAACTAAGTAAGTGCAGCTCCCAGCTCCTCAAGGCATCCCAAACACAAACAAAATGCAGCTTGAGTGAAGAAAAAAACACAGTCAAGTAGAGCCCAGCCACAACTTTACTCTAGGCGTTAGAAACAAAAACTTGAAGAAATTTGTTTCATGCCTCTTTAAAATGCAAAAACGTCTCTGTTAAATGCCCAAACGTAGGAGCAAAATGCCAAAAAAATGTTTAGACTGAGCTGAGGCTGAGATTTTCCCGTGCTTTACTGTGTGAAGTCGTCGCCCCTGCCGTCGCTTGCCATGAGAGCCAAATAATATCATTGAATCTTATGAAACTTTATTAAGTTTCATTTAAATTTTTGTTTTTAGACTTTACACAAATGCATTATGTTGTTGTGGGCCCACAAAACATTTAATAGCAATATAAAATGTTTTAAAAAACAAAATTTTATGTTCTTTAATTTTCTGGAGCTCCATATACACAGGGGACGGCAAGGGATGTTAGGGACAGCGAGGGACGTTCCCAACATCCCCTGCCGTCCCCGGGGACGAGGGACCGTTCCCAGACAAGAGGAAACGTTCCTCGCCGTTTCTTGTGAATTTTCCTGATTCGAGGACGGCCGGGGATTGTCCCCGATGCGTTCCCCCGTCCCTAGAACGGATGGGGACAGGTACAGGGGGTTTTGGGGCAGGGGACGCGTCCCCGTGTAACACAGCACCCAACTTTCAATGCCTTAGTGAATTTTTCAAACTTTTCAAAAATTTCAAAATTGCAAGAGAATGAGGATGTCCAAGTTCATTGAACAGGCCAATTTTAGGGTTTTTGAAGATAAAAGCAAAAGAAAGCAGACCTATTTCAAACCCTTAGTCTATATAACACCTCTCTTTAATGTGATTTTCATCATTATTGCAGGTAGCATTCCATGGAGAAAGTTGGAGCAACAAGTTTGAAGAATTTTTCATGATTCAAGAACTCAAGTTTGCTGATTCTTCATCAAATTTTTCAGACCAGCAACATAAGACCTTGCTTTTTCATGCTTTTTCATCCAAATTTTAGTTTACTTTCTTTCAACAGCATCAGCAAGAGGGAGCTTCCCCTCCTAATTTGAAGAGCAATTTTACTGTGCATAGCTATCCGTTTCAAATGCGCATTCCAGAGGTGCGAATTTAAACGCCAACAAGTATCATCAGGGCACTTTTTCGCCCAACCACGAACTTACTAGTCCCTTGTGCCATTTCCTACTGGAAAGACCCAACCCTTCACAGAGAAGTAATGGAAAGAGATTCTAATGCCATCTGAGACTGGTGTTTGATCCTACACAATCCCTAGTTGGTCATACACTATAGGCAACTCCTAACTAGTATCAACCTTTGATTGGGGTGCATATCTGGGGCAAAAACTGATTGACCCTAACAGATAGTAGCATCACCTTGGCCAAGATTTTAAATAACGACAAAGTCATGTAGTCAAGTTTATCACCCTACTTGGCAAGAATCATATGCTGAAATTTTAACCATCATGTTTGTCTCTTATGCTACTGCATATTGACTCATGAGGGTATCTTTTAGCCGACATGATTGAACTAGGTTGCTCATAATGGTTAATAAAACATGAAGGCTACCTTGGAGGTTATCTACCTTGTATTGATTAACACACTTCTGATTTAATAATCTCCCATTAGTTTTGGAAATAAACAACAATAATTTTTTTTATTTATTGGTTGCTACAGCCCTCTTTAACCGTTCTTTTTTTTTCCAGGCAAGTTTATCCTTCATTCTTGACTCAAACCCTCAAGAACAGTGAGTTAGTGTTTGCTATTTTGTGCTCATTCAAGATTTCATTTCACAATTGTTTTTATTCAATAACAGTTCACAACTAAACAAGAAACTAAGGCATTTTCTCTCTAATTAAGAGGACCTCTTGGTAATGTACTATCCTAGTTCAACTGCTAAAAAGAAGCTTTTTTAAGAATTACACAAGAGATAATGCAACCCTACCCTCTACCTAGCTGGTTTAAATACATCATTATCTTTCTCAAACAATAAAGAATTTCAAAGGTAAATATTGTTGCTCTTACAAATTTCAAAAGATTGAGGACAAGAAAGATGGATAGCATGACCTTTTTCAGTTGGAGAGCTATCTTAGTTCTTTACCTAACCACAACTGTGTAGGCCTTCTATTCCCTGCCGTGTATCTTCTCTTCCCAATTGTTTTCCTTTCTATTGCTGCTGGTCTATGCATCTAAGCTCTTACTCTGCTGTCTATCTGCCTCCTATACTCTGTTGTGTGTCTTCTTCTTTCTCCCGTCCATTTTCTTTCTGTTGTGTGAATGAAACTCTTTTTCCTCAAATTCCCTCGGACTTGAAAATTCTAAATTCCTCCATACATAATTTTAAAAAGCCTAACCGAATTTCTTTCTTGCATTGATTAAAAAAAAAACCAATATCTCCATCTCCGTCTTGGGTGGCGTCGTGGGTAAAAGGCAATAAAATTTTTAATTTATAAACTTTATTGAATGAATACCCTCCAGAGATTAAAATATTATCATATGCTAGAGTCTGCACCCGCGTATGGCTTACTCAACCAACCTAATGTTTATTTAAATGTCATTTTCATTTAGTAAGGTGGCGCCCAAAATATATAGTGAGCAATTACACATTCTCGTCACTATTTGGGCATTTAAAATATTTTTTTCCTTATGAACTTTGTATTTTTAAAGAAAATAAACAATATTTTAATACAACTGTGTTAGTTGTTTTTGTCGACGTTTCGGATCACACTTAGTGATCCATCATCAGGAAGAGGAAGAAATAAAATGAGATTGCAGAACAAGTCTTAATTAAAGGGTGAGGTGGAGGAGTTAGAGAAACGATTTGACAAACATAAAACAAAAAATCAATATAATAATACTAAGAAAAAATAATCAAGCAAACCTTACAAGGTAATTAAAGCAAAAAGAGAAACCACAAAAGATGAGAAACAAGTCAAAGAATGAAAGAAGAAAAAAGAGGTTGAGTATAAATAAATTAAACAAAAGTAGAAAGTGAGTTCAAAGAAAAAATTATTGTGTTTATTTATTTATACTCAAACCTTTTTTTTCTTCTTTCATTCTTTGACTTGTTTCTCATCTTTTGTGGTTTCTCTTTTTGCTTTAATTTCCTTGTAAGGTTTGCTTGTTTATTTTTTCTTAGTATTATTATATTGATTTTTTGTTTTATGTTTGTCAAATTGTTTCTCTAACTCCTCCACCTCACCCTTTAATTAAGACTTGTTTTGCAATCTCATTTCATTTCTTCCTCTTCCTGATGATGGATCACTGAGTGTGATCCAAAACGTTGACAAAAAAACTAACATAGTTGAATCCAAAAGCAAATTTGTAACTACATGGACTGTGGAAAACTCATACCAACTAATATTTTAATATTTAAATCAAATGCATAAAAATTATAAATTACTCACCCCTTTATAAATGCGTAAAGATTATTCTTTTAAATATTAATAATAAAACAATTGACAATTATCCATTTAATAAGAATGTTATTAATAATTACATCCATTTCCTTTATATAAATATGTTTTGAAATTATTGATATATATATTAAGTTTAATTCTTTTATATTTAATCAATTAAATAAAAAAAATAAAATATTTTCGACAGCCAATTAAAAGTTCACCAAAGACAATCCAAAGTTCAAGGTCCCTTAAAGATTAAATTTTAATTTTAAATTCAAAAGAATAACAAGGTGATGCTACATGACCAACAACATAGGTTAGGTGGTCCTAACACGTTTGGTCGACCTTGTGGTTTACCTAACAACTTTGAACTTGTAGTTCCAATCCTACTCAATGACAATCACAAACTTACAGGTTAGGTTTCAGATGGCACCAAACTTCTCTTCCATTACCCCTCATACTTGATGATACCTTTCCTCCCTCCTTGGAGGTGATATTTCCTGCAACCACTAGGTCAAAAACAAGTAGTTAGTCTGATGTCTCATTACATCTTTGCATTTGCATCTATGTAAACATGAAAACATTTGTCAAATGAACTTAATTAAACCAGTTATATATATACATTGTATATCTCTATTCAACAAGCTAATTAATGACATACACACACACATACACACACACACACATATATATACATGCTTGAGAAACGACATCAAGATACTAGGGCACAATTCCAGAATTTCTAGGGCACAACATTAAAATAGCTAGGGCACGAGTGGGATGTGACACTCAAAATGCTCATATATAGCCCCACGACCCCTTCTAGGGAATTAAAAGATTTAATTTTAAATTGTATTTCCCCCCCTTATGCCTCCCTAGGCGTCCAACTTTAAGTTATAACATTTTATATTTTAATTTTCACTTATGTCTCCCTTGGACCCCTTCGTAAAGTCACTTTATTAAAATAACATAAGCTAAATATTTTAATTAAACTTAATAACATTATGTTCTCTTAAAATAATTGTGCTGGGCCATTAAACATTGAAATGTTGATGCCAACTGCACCCATTGGCATTGCCAAACATAGCAAGACTGACAACTGGCTTCTCGGACGCTCGAAAATGACTTACTAAAAATAGTATGGGAGAAAAAACCAAAAATACTCCAGAAAAGGCCGTTACACAACTCTCCACCACATCATGCTAGAAAAATGGTCACCATAGTTCCCTAACCACACTCTATTAGCCTACGAGAATGACTGAATAGGCTAACTTTGACAATCTCATGAAAAGGCTAGGAAGGGGACATTACAATCTGCCCTTCCCAAGATTGCTTGTCCTCAAGCAATCTGAACTCTGGATGCTACAAAATCTACTCATGTTCCCACGTTGCATCCTCCACTAGTAAGTTCTTCCACTTGACCAAATACTCCTTAATTATCCTCCTCTGAAGAGTTTGCTCTCTAGAATCTATAATGGCCTCTGGAATCAGAATCAACTTACCCTCCTCATCCAAGGGTGGCAACTTAGATGAAGGAACCACATTATGCCCCAATGCCTTCTTGAGCCTGGACACATGAAGAACAGTGTGAACCTTGCTACTAGGTGGCAACTCAAGTTCATAGGCAACCTCTCCTATTGTGAACCTTGTTGCTCCACTCCTTTTGAGAGTATACTGTCTATACGGTTGAAGCCTCAAATACACCATGTCCCCAATCTCGAAATTGTGCTTTGTATGGTACTGATTAGCATAAAGCTTCTGTTGATTTTGTGTCTGTTGTAGGTTTTCCTTCAAGAATTTCATCACATCTTGGCTCTCCTGCAATAAATCTCTTGCCTTAGGCACTTTGCTATCTCCAAATAACAAATCCAAGAAGTTAGGTTCCTTGTACCCATACAAAGCCATAAACGGAAACATCCTGATGGACATGTGGTGGTAGGTAGTATTGTAACAACACTCACCAAGGTGCAACCATTTGATCCAAGCCCTTTGCTGTCCCGAAACGTAATTTTTGAGATATCCCTCCACCCATTTGTTCACTATCTCCGTTTGCCCATCTGTCTGTGGGTGGTAGCTAGTGCTAGGAAGCTTCTGCTGATTTTGTGCCTGCTATAGATTTTCCTTCAAGGATTTCATCACATCTTGGCTCTCCTGCAATAAATCTCTTGCCTTAGGCACTCTGCTGTCTCCAAATAACAAATCCAAGAAGTTAGGTGCCTTGTACCTATACAAAGCCATAAATGGAGACATTCTGATGGACATGTGGTAGGTAGTATTGTAACAATACCCACCAAGGTGCAACCATTTGATCCAAGCCCTTTGCTGTCCCAAAACATAATTTCTAAGATACCCCTCCACCCATTTGTTCACTATCTTCGTCTGCCCATTTGTCTGTGGATGGTAGCTAGTGTTGGGAGTGATCTCAATCCCACTTAGTTTGAAGAACTCTTGCCAAAAGAGACTATGTTGTCCCTATCACTGACTATGCTTTTGGGCATCCCATGCAACCTAAATACCTCTCTAAAGAAGAGATTAGCCACCTATGCTACAATAGACATCACTGAAATAGCATAGAAATGGGAAAATTTAGTCAACCTGTCAACCACAACATATATGCAGTCCTTGCTTGGTACCTTGGGTAACCCTAGTTCATGGAAATGCATTCACATTTTTTATTAGGAATGGATAAGGGCTGAAGTAAACCAGCTGGATAAGTATGCTCATTCTTATTTTGCTGGCAAGTAGGACATTCTCTGATATACTTGAGGACTTCATTCTTAAGCCCTTTCCAAGTAAATCTCTCTCAGTTCTGCTTGTATGTCTTGAAGAACCCCGGGTGACCAGCCATAGGTGCATCATGAAATTTCCTCAATAACTTCACCTTAAGCTAAGAAGAAGGCACCAAATAAATTCTATCCTTATAAATAATCAACTCATTAAGCATTGTATACCTATCATCATGAATTGTGCCCTCTACAATCCTTGTTGCCCAAGAATCCTTGGCATACTCCATTGCAATTAATTCTCTCCAACTAGAAGAAGTCTCCACCAAAGAAAATAAGTGAGGCCTCGTAGAAAGTGCATCAACAACTACATTCTTTTTCTCGTTGACATATACAATGTCAAAATCATATGCCTATAATCTGCTTACCCACTTCTATTGCTTGTCATTGAGGTCCTTCTGGTTCATGAAATATTTGATACCATTGTGGTTAGCTTTAATAATAAATTTACCCCCAACTAGGTATAATCTAAACTTGGCCAAGGCATGCATGATGACCAACATCTCTTTATCATAAATAGAGTAGTTTCTCTCCACATCCCTCAATTTTCTATTCTCAAATGCAATGGGGTGCTTCTCTTGCATCAAAACATCACCAATCCCCTCTCTTGATGCATCACACTCCACCTCAAAAGGTTTGGAGAAATCAAGTATAGCTAACACTGGACATGAGGACATCTCCTATTTGAAGTGCTCAAAACAACTTTGCGTTGAATTAGACCACTCGAATGCTCCCTTCTTAGTTAAATCTATAAGTGGGGTTGTAGTATGAGAAAAAACCTTAACAAACCTCCTATAAAACCCACACAAACCAAAGAACCCTTTAAGCTGAGTGAGGTTCATCGGTGATAGCCTTGATCTTTTCAGAATCAACTCTCACCCCCTCTACACTGATGATGTGACCAAGGTACAAAAGCTCTATCATACTGAAGTCACATTTGGACTCCTTTGCATAGACAGACTCACTCTCCAAGATGCTCAAAACCTCCTCAAGATGCTGCAAGTGTTCCTCCCAGGTTTTGCTAAAAATCAAGATATCATCAAAGAATATCAAAACAAATTTCCTCAATTGATTCCTAAACACCCAATTCATGCAACTCTCAAAATTGGTTGGGACCATAGTTTGTAGACTTGCCATGGACTCGGCAGCCCAAAAATATGACTTGGACTTAGGACTCGGCACGGACTCGGGAAAAGACTCGGCTAGGACTCGGTACAAAAAAAAATCCGTAGTTTTACAAAAAAAAGAACAAATTAATGAATTTAGAGAACAAATTAATGCATTTAGAGAACATAAGAGCCTAATTTGATTATCAAACACTCATAATTCAAAGATTACACACGTCATATGATCATCAAACACTCAATAATTGAAATTTCATCATTCATAGTCATCAAATACTCATAGTTTCAATGTATAACAACATCATAAGTTTATAAATGTTTACATATAATCATGTCAAAAAGAGGAAAACATTAACAACCACATGTAATCTACATCTTCCTCTTTCCCCTCCCAATGGTACTCAATTTTGGAGGCCTAGAACTAGAAGGTGCCTGTGCTATAGTATCTGAACGAGGACTAGGAGATCGAGCAAGGGGAAACATGATATTCAAATGTGTCTTCATCATCCTCCATGGCATCCAATCTTGTTGCTTCTTCTTCTGCTGCTGCTCTCTCTAATTCAGCAAGATCCTCATCAATAAGGAAGACATCAGCCTCATCATTTTGTTCATCAATAGTCCATTCACCATATGGATCAATGTCATCCAAGTCGATGAACTCATGTGAAACACCCTCCACCTTTCTAGTTCTAAGGCGAAGGTTGTACCGAACAAAAACTAAATCATTTAAGCGCTGCTGAGTCAACCTGTTTCTCTTCTTTGTGTGAATGTTCTCAAATAAACTCCAATTGTGTTCACACCCAGAAGCACTACATGGCTGCAACAAGACACGTATGGCTAGCTTTTAAAGATTTGGTGTGCTAGCACCATAGTTTTCCCACCATGAATCTCTAAAAACATGTTTAAAATATAAGTGATAAGAGAATAAGAATAAAGTAAAAAAGAATCTATATGTAAGAATCAAGTTTCTAATTTCATTTTTTACCTGGTTGTTGTTTTCCTCTCCTTTCAATTGCTTGCTGGGAGGAAAAGAGTCTCCCCTCTGCACTCTTGTAGACCTTGAATAGATAAAAGAAAAAGTAAATCAAATATATAAAATTCATAGATAGTCAAGGCTCAACATTGCAAATTCATAAATAAGATGTAACAAATCTCACCTCCAACTCATCAAGCACTTTATCTCTCAGCTCACGATCAGGCACCATCCTATCAATGCATATGACAAGACCTTCCATGACCTCCTCATCCGCCTTAAATGTGTCCGAGAAGTAGAACTTCGGATTCAAAAAGTAGGCAAAGGCATGAATCGGCTGGTGGAGTTGGCGTGTCCATCTCCGATCAATGATGCGCCATATGATTTCATATTTCCTTTATTTGCCATGTGTATGTGATATATCTCTCAACTCTGATCATACCATCCTATCAATGCATATGATGACAAGACAGCTACAAGCCTCCTCATCCCACCTTAATGTGTGAGTAGAACTTCGGATTCAAGAAGTAGGCAAAGGCATGAATCGGCTGGTGGAGTTGGTGTGTCCATCTCCGATCAATGATGTGTCGTATGATTTCATATTTCCTTTTGTTGCCGCCATAGTAATGTGATATGGCCTCTTTGGCCCTATCCATGGCCTCATAGATGAAACCCATTGGCATGCCATCTCCATCCACCATATGAAGAACTCTCACCAAAGGTTCTGTCACCTAAAAAAATGAAAACAAATGTTAAATTATAACAAAATTAATCCCTCAAAAAATAAAACAGCAAATAGATTATCATGTATATTTTTTTTTTTGTGTGATTGCTACTTACCCCCATCAACTCCTCTCCATTTTTGATGAATTTCTCATCAAAAGCTATGGCAACAATCCTCTCCCCTTTAGGTCTATTGGAAAATGAGGACTCCTTCCAAGCATCGGACACAGACATTTGCTTGAGATGACCAATGGGACCAAGAATGCTTTGCAATCGTGTCACTCCAAGTCTCACAAGGTCCTTGACATTTGTGAATTTCCTCATCAAAGAAAGCACCCAAGTATGGTTGTAGATAAATTTTGTAACACTTTTTGCATCTTCAACCACTCTTTTGACCCATGAAATCTTCCCAATGTCCTCTAGCAACAGGTCCAAGCAATGTGCAACACACAGAGACCAGGCAATTGTGGGATGCCTCTCCATAAGTAATCTACTTGCAGCTACATATGCAGCTGTGTTGTCCGTGATGATTTGGACAACATTATCAACTCCAACCCCCTGGACCACCCCATCTAATAGATTGCATAAAGTCTCATCATTTTTGACTTCATGGGAGGCATCTATTGATTTTAGGAACACCAATCCACCATTAGAGGCCACTAAAAAGTTAAGGAGAGTTCTATTTCGTCCATCTGTCCACCCATCAGATAAAATGCTACAACCTTTTTTTCGCCAAAATTTATTTTGCTCATCAACTACAAGTTGTGTATTCTTTACGGCTTCCTCTAGCAATGGCCCACTCAAATCTCTAGATGATGGGGTCTTAAACCCCTTTCCTGCAACTGTAAGGGCGTTCACCAAACCTTCCCAATATGGGTTGTTTGCAACATTGAAAGGTAGATTATTGTAGTACCAAAAGTTTGCAGCAGCCATCCTAGCTTCATGATGCTTTTCCTTATTCCAACCGGTACCTTCAAGTGAAGGTTGTGCTCCTAGAACATTGTGTGGAATAAAATAATTTGGTCTTGATGAAGGACCCTAGCCAGCACTAGCAGTAGGAAAGGAACCATCAAGACTCTCACCAAAAGATGAATGTGGAGCACGGATGCTTTGACTTATAGTACCATGGGGCATAGATGGTGTAGAAGGGGATCCACTCATCGCTGCTGCTAGGGAACCCTTTGTTTTTTGTCTTTCATCTTTTTTTAGCTCATATTCAGCAAGAAGGGCCTTCATCTCTCTAATAATCTCAGGAGTAGTCTTAGGGCATCCCTCCACATTTTGCCCAGGTATTCTTGCAAGGTGGTATTTTAATCTGTTTATCCCTCCTGTCATCCATTTCTTGCATTTAGTACATGTCACTTAACCTTTTTTATTTCCTGGTATTCCATACTTCCATGCAGGGTCTTTTCTCATTCCCTTTGGATTTGAAGACAACATTGCTGTTTCAAGTTCAACATGGAAAAAAAAATCAGCTAGGGTTTGCTAAAAAATCAGCAAATAAATGTGATTCAAAGTTTCAAACATTTGCAACAAAAAGAATGCAAAACCAAAGCTAGAAATAGTAGGAATTAGGCTATTAAGGAAAATAGAAAAAAATTTGGCAGCATTTCCCTGTATTTTTCTTTATTTTTTTGATTTTGAATGCAAAAAAACAAAAAAAAAAAAGAATTGTTAGATCACTTACCTAGCTCTATTTTGATCTTTTTAGCTTGTTCTCTTGGCTTCAATCAACTCCAAATCAATTTGCAGACCTGTATTTCACAAGACAAAGGTTAGAATGAAAGAAAAAACAAAATAAAACATGGGCTTTCTAGCTCCCAGCCGTGCAGGAGAGTCTTGGCTCCGGGTTTAGACCTTCGAGTTGCCCCGAGTTGGGAGCAGAGGGGAGACCCAACCTCTCACCTCCTGGATCTCCCTCGTGGTCGAGTGGTGGTGGCCCAGCGAGGCCGAGTCAGCCGAGTCCAAGTCTGCAAACTATGGCTTGGACATTCATGAAACCAAAGACCAGGAACTCAAAATGCCCAAAATGGCACCTAAAAGTTGTCTTCTCTATATCCTCTTTCCTCATTCTAATCTAATGGTACCCTAACCTCAAATCTTATTTGGAGAAATGCCGAGCTCCATGCAACTCATCAATTAGCTCATCTATTCTAGGAATGGGGTACCTATTTTTTATTGTCTTCTTATTAAGGGCCCTATAATCAATGCACATTCGCATAGTCCCATCTTTTTTCTTTAGCAAAACAACTGCTGATGCGAATGAACTTTTGCTAGTCTTATGTGCCCATCTCTAACAACTCCTTAATTGTTTTTTCTATTTCATCTTTGTGTCTTTTAGGATGTTGGTAAGGGGTAGTCATCACTGGTTTAGTACCTTCCTCCAACTCTATGATGTGATCTACCCCTCTATCTGGTGGCAACCCAGGAGGAATGCCCACTCAACTTGCTCATGTCTGATTAGTCGCTCCATCCTTTTGAAGGACACCACTCTAGGCCCCCCATCTGATAGGCCTCTCAGTACTATCTTCTTCCCATAGGCCTCAAATTTCATTTCTATCTTCTGAAGATTGAATTGAGCCCTGCTAATATAGACTCAAAACCTTTCAATTTCTGCCTTGGGAATTTTGTCAAACACTTGTCATGTAAAGCTGATATATGCTGATATAAACTTTTGATTGCTGTGTTTTTGGTTTTTGACACTTGACAATGATGTTTGAATGCTCTGATACCACTGTGATGAGCCTTGCTAGCTCACTGCTCAAACCCCTGTCTTTTTTTTAAGTCTATTTGTGTTTTTTAGTTTTTTAGAGAAATTTTGTAGACAGAAGAGAAGGGGCGCATCATATAAAAGCTCACAAAATGAAAACTTGAGCAAATTTAATCAAACTGGAATTGTAGAAGGTGTTTATTATCATCAACAATGGATTTAAAACATACAAACATACCCGAAAGCCTCCAGATTTTTTAAATAAGAAATCCGACCAGCATAGTGAAGAACTGACGAAAACTGGAGTAGAGAGTTACAGATTGCAAAGTTTATTTTGAAACTGAAGCCAGAGAGAAGTATAGGTAGGGCGCCCAAGTTCATGAAGAGAGATCCTCAGAAAGAAGACGTTTCTCCAAAAAGCCAAAAAAAACTTCCTTGCAAGTGCCACGCCCTTTCAAACAAAAAGCACCAAAAACCATCTCTGAAGGTGTGCCCAAACAGCCATGAAGTCTGCCATGGTGAAGGAAGAACAGCAACTAATAAACCCTCTGTTTTTGATGAAGAACACTACAAAAATCTGTTGAAGCACTGCAGAACTTCTGAAATGAAGCTCTCTCAATCTGCACTAATTCAGCTGATCTTTCACAACTTCACAAGTGCTCACACTGAAGAGATTTCGTTCTCCAATGGTGGATTTGCTGCAAACCTGGTCACAGGCTGAAAGCAAGGGAAAAAAACCTCCAAGGCAAAGTTGAAATATTCAAAAAGATGAGTTTCTCATTGCCCAAATCCCTTATAAAGCAAAAGAGGTGAAACCCTAAGAAGGCCGTACATTTTAGGGCTTTAGCTCATTTAAATTTATGAAACTAAACTTAAGTCACTTTCCATAGTCTTCTTTTTTTTTTTTGGCGCCTCCTTTAAGTGAATAAAAGATATAACATTAAAATATTCACTTTAGACTTAATTTAAGTGAAATAAGAATTATAAAGTCAATTTGACTTTATAAAAAGACTTTAAGTTAAAAATTAACTTAAATCACTTAAGTAAGCCTATCTCCCTCAATTCTCAACAGAATTCAATGCCGTCAGAAGCAAAGAAACTCCTGTACTGCCAAGGCCTGCAATGAGCCTATCCACGATCTCAGAAAATGAAATCGACCGAACTCTCCAGAAGGTACCACTGACCCTCTAACCAATCCAGTTAGCCCACAAGGGTCCAAGAAATAGGCTAACACTCTGCAAACAAGATCACGCTGAAAAGGGGACATTACAGAAGATTGAACGAGAACTCCACAAGAGATTTCATCCAATGCATCTCTAGGACCATATCAGTGTCCCCTATATTGACCACATAGAATTCATCTACCAATTCATATTCACCTAATTGAATTTTGAGATTTGAAACCTTTTGGGTGCAAGAAAGTTTATACCCATCCAGTACCATCACCTTAAATCCATCATGCTCTTCTATCTTTAGACCTCTCCTAGCCACAAACTTCTCGTCAATGAAGTTATGTGTGGCACCTGTGTCAATTAGAGCTATGATTCGCTGCCCATATAAAACACTTCTCACCTTGAATGTAACTGCTTTTTGGATATTGGAGAGTTGGGCAATGGTCCCATCTGTAGTTTGCTCCTCTTCTGAAGAGCTTTCCTCATCACTAGAATCTGATTTTTTTGATGTAGATTCTTTAGTAGAAAAGTACAACCACATAGAATTCATCTATCAATTCATATTCACCTAATTGAATTTTCAGATTTGAAACCTTTCGGGTGCAAGAAAGTTTATACCCATTTGCTACCATCACCTTAAATCCATCATATTGTTTTGTCTCTAGACCTCTCCTAGCCACAAACTTCTTGTCAATGAAGTTACGTGTGGCACTTGTGTCAATCAGAGCTATGATTCGCTGCCCTTGTAAAACACCTCTCACCTTGAATGTAACTACTTTCAGGATACTAGAGAGTTGGGCAATGGTCCCATCTCCAGTTTGCTCCTCTTCTGAAGAGCTCTCGTCATCACTACTCTTTGAATCTGTCTGCCGATCTGATTTTTCTGATGCAGATTCTTCAGCAGAAAAGTACTCTAATTGTTTGGCTTTAGCCTTCACACTGCACTTATGAGATAAGTCCCAAGGTTGTAGAAACCCCTGCTTCTCCTGCTTTTCTGAAACTGTCGTTTTGCTAATTTTTGAACGTTTTTATTGAATAAACCATTGAAGTGCGATTTTGAAAGAAATTGCATGTAAATTTAAATGAAATAATACAGCTCTGGAAACAACATAATCTATTTTGAATACTGATGCCAGACTATTATATTAATCTTCTGAAATGATTACAAATAAGATCCGATAACATGCAACTAAAAAGGCAACGGTATTTTGATGAAAACCTGATTATTGCAGCAAGCTGAAAGAAAACTCTGTGAACGTTCTGTGATAGCTTCTGAATGAAGATATCCCTCTGAATGCAATAGATCAGCTGATATTTCACAGCCTCTGAACTGCAACACTGAAGATGGCTCGTTCTCCAATGCCTGTAGACAACTGAAACCCTCGGCTTCGTTCTCCGGAAGAAGACTTGATCAAAAATCAATTTCATAACATAATGAG
Organism: Sequoia sempervirens; assembly: GCA_007258455.2. Classification (NCBI taxonomy): domain Eukaryota; kingdom Viridiplantae; phylum Streptophyta; class Pinopsida; order Cupressales; family Cupressaceae; genus Sequoia; species Sequoia sempervirens. Next base: position 312,385 of record VDFB02351874.1, read on the forward strand.
CTCAAATCTCAATGAAACCCTTATATCTCCTCAAGAGTTCGAATTTTCTCAATTAGGTTTTATTTAAATAAATTCGAACTTTTCTTTTTAATTTTTCAATAGTTTTCGAAAGCACTTTTAATTATAAAATATAATTAAAAGTGGCCCCTTCAATGATGGGCGACCCCTTTAGCAAAAATCACTTAAGTTATAATAAAATATTATAACTTTATATTATAATGCTCCAGTAATTAATATTTAATTAAATCAATTAAATATTAATATCTCCTTCAATATTAACCCGATGCTCGAGCCGTCTGAAGCTGACGAACAATGAAGTGATTCTGAACATAATCCATCCATACTGCTAAAAATAGCAGGGGTCCCACGCTGACTGCCAATAACTGCTAAAAATAGCAATCCGAGCAAATAGTGTCCGAACGAGCCCAAACGAAAGCCAACTGATAACAATCTGACAACTGAAGCCAAGCCAAGCTCCATCAAGACCCTCTATCCATCCTATCAGCCTACGAGGGGTCGCATAATAGGCTAAATCCATCGAACTCGATGCTCGCAAAAATGGGGACATTACAAGGTTCCCTGCAATGGAAGTACAATTTCTTCCTCCAAAGCTCATTAAGCTGATCATTATCAAGTTTCTTTGAGCCGTTTTCCCTCTTAATGGCTTCCTGCAAAGTAGTTGGATTGAGTCCCTTAACCCAGCCATGTAGGGGATCTGAAAGCCCATCAATGAAAAGAACAACCAATCTCCTTTTTGAGATATTTGTAACAAGCACTGAAAGTCTCTAGAAATCTGCAACATAATGGTCCACAATACCCCATTGTTTGAGTTGTGCCAACTCCTTAAAATGCAATTCAAGGTCTTTCGTATCAAATTTATCTATCAACCTCTTCATGAACTTTGCATATGTATCAATTTGATTATGCCCCATGGTAATCATCCCATGATGCCACCACTCGTGAGCAATCCCATCTAAGTGAATAGTGACATATTTGATGGCCTCATCTTCTGGCATGGGATTAAGTTGAAAATAAGTGTCTAACTTTTGCACCAAGCCCTTGTAGTAGTCTTCTCAGTGCCATCATTAAACAAAATTGTGAGCTTCCCAACTTTCCTTTGTAAATCATGGTTATGTGCTCTTCCACCCTTGTGAGGTCTATGCTTCATTCTAAGGTCACAATAGTCTTTGAAAGAAATCTTTGCACAGATCTCTGGATCTAAATCCCTCCAATCTTGTAAGAACTCATCCTATAAATCATTGAAGGTGGGTTCATTTCCAACTTGGGGTTGGACTCTAGGTGGAAAGGTGGCCATAAGAGGCCTAGCTGAAATGTTGATGCCAACTATACCCACCAACACTGCCAAAAATAGCAAGACTGACAACTGGCTTCTCAGACGGCCGAAAATAACTTACTAAAAATAGTAAGTATGGGAGAAAACACCAAAAATACTCTAGAAAAGGTCGTTACACAACTTTCCACCACACCATGCTGGAAAAATGGTCAGCATGGTTCCCTAACCACACTTTGTTAGCCTACAAGAATGACTGAATAGGCGAACTCTGACAATCTCATGACAAGGCTAGGAAGGGGACATTATAGTTTGGTGTGGACTTTGGGTATGAATAACGATTTGAGGCATTGGATCATTAGCCAATTGTATTTTTGAATGTAATCATCATTTTGAATATAAACTAAATATATTTATATTTGGTATTTTCATTATTCGTTCAATGCAATATCAAATATATTTGACTGTTTCAAAGTTTAATGTGTTATTTCTTGTATATTTTTATATATATATTTTTTAAGTACTATATATATTTGCATTGTCATCCTGATTTCATCCTCTCGCCATCCCCAAATACACTCCAAGTCCGAGCTGCCAAGTTTGGTTACCAATCTTTGTCCACAACATCATCATCAGATAGGCAAGTCTTTTTAATGACTAACCCCAAATATTTTTTTTCTGTTTTTCCCGTGTTGCTGCTTGCTGTCTGAGAGTTTATGTGAAGTTTTTGCAATGCTTTCATAGGGTTTTACATGTGCATTTGGTTTTTTCAATGTGTTATAGTTTGGTCTGTGATTTGTTTTATCGAACTCGTCCTATAACCTTGCATGAAATGTGGTACTTGAAAAGAACACTAATACAAATTTAGCAAACAGCATCTACAATTCCATTCCTTCATGTTTGACTGTTATACACTGATATATTCACTTTAATACATCCACAGCCTATTTGCAAAACCAAATCTGAGTGATAAATGGGACTGATATGTAAATATAGACACTCAGAAAACTATTACAGCAACGTATATTTTAAGCAAATTCATTCTGGGCAATAATATGAAGCAGATATGCAAATGTTTGAGGCTTCGAATGAGCTAGAGCAATGAATGAAGAACAGTTTACTAACAGAATAAATAACAGCAGCAATAACAGAGTATAGATAAATTAATTTCTCAGATCAGACCTGGAGCATGCTCATGCCTGGACCATATAGTCACTCAAACCACCTTGCTTATGAATGTAGGACTGAGCAATCTTCACATCACCTCCCACTACAAGCGACCAATATTCAAGCTAACTGGGCACAAATACTCCCACACAGCCACTGTGAAATCCGTCTGATATAAACTCACTATTCAGAACTGTGAGCTCACAATGAGGACACAGACCCCTCTAACCCAGTTTCAATGCACAGAGAAGAAGCCAGGAATTAATGAAATGCTGATTGGAGACCAAATGCCTCAATCTGAGCAGTCACGACCCTAGAACCAGCAACAAAGCCCTAGCACTGTAGCACGGAACTGTAGCAGCTTTAAGAAAAATCATAAATCAACACAAAATCTTCATATTTAGATCCTGACTGTAAGTGCACCAGAAATCATGGAATTTCATCAACAAAATATGATTCGTCTTTACCAAAATTGATTCCAAGATATTACAAGTCAAAACAACACACTCCTGCAGCAAAGTGATCCAAACCTTCGTCTCTAAATCTGCAATCTACAACCAAAATACATCAAACTGAAGCACAAATGAAGCTCCTGTGTGAAGTCTCCAATAATCCTTCCTGATGTGGTCTTTCACACACAAAGAAGAGATCTTTGATGAGGTTTTCGTCTCAGCAAAGTCTGGTTCAGACCCTCAAAGCCTCCAAAGCTCAGAGAGAATGCACGACCAAGTTCATACCCAAAAACATCCATATGAAAATAAGCCTCTAAACGAAGTTTTATCCAAAGATACAAGTTAGGGCGACCAAGAAATCCCTAAAACCCATGTGAATCCTCAAGCAATTGATTTAATTTAATTTTTAAATACTTTGCCTTCATCACTTAGGCACCCAAGGAGAAAATAATAAGATATAACTTTAAAAACAACTTGAAGTTGTGATAGTAGGTGCCATAGTCACTTTTTTAATATGTCCCCTTTAATTAAAAGATACAAAGTCACTTTAATAAAGCACACATTTCGAGGCTTAATTCAATTATTTAAATGATTTTATCAAAGTAACTTTACCAATTGAAAATGCTGCGACGATGAGCCTGACCAAGTCCAACTAACCCTGAATGACTTACTATTTTTAGAAAGTCCTAAAAATAGGAAGTAGTGCCCTAAAACTTGTGCTGGAGAGAAATTGACAAGTTCAAAAGGGCTCACTGAGGACAAAAGCACATCACCAGACCCCCTGCTAAAAAAAGCACTTGTAAAAATAGTAAGTGTATCAGAATCAACTCAAACTAAACAGAGGATGTCGTAAAATGGGGACATTAGTCTTCGCTAATGTTACTTGATGTTTACTTGCCGTCTAGAAGACGACTTTTTCTTTTTTGGGGGGGAGGATGTAGTTGGTGTAGAATGTCTATTGTTATGCTTCGGTAATATTAGTTATCCAACTATGTATTAATTGGTTGTCGGCTTCGGGTAGTTTTAAGCATTGGTTGGTTGACAGTTGTGTTCTTCTTGGCAATTGTCGGGTCCTTTAAATACATTGTGTATTGTCAAAGGGAGTAATTCTTGGCTGACCATCTTTGGTCTTCTTTTGTAATAATTTCATGAGCGAACAAAGATATATTTTATGCATATATCTTGTATGCATTGTCATCTCTGTTATTAATTCATGTATAATTTATTAGATAGAGCAGCAAATAGTCCCTCTGTCCCCAAGACTCATCCATGCCGTCCCCCATCCCCTCATCTCGAGACTCTATGGAATATAAAGGTTTTTAGCAGTCTGCAGTTTATTTTAATCTTTAATTTCCCACATCCATTAAATATTTTCTAAATACAAACTATTGCAATTCTACGATCCAATTGATAAAGCTACTAGGGCTAATTCCAAATTCATTTAAAGCTTGATTCTTATTTTAAAAACCTAAAACAAAAAAAATAAAAACAAAAACACATAATAATAAAGACGGATTGCCCTTGTAGGTGAAAGCAATTCACCATAGAGGTCTTGAGGTTTAATTTTGTCATGTCCCCTTCTAGTTGACATCTCTCGGAGCACAGGATTAGCCTATCATGCAACCCTCGTAGGTTGATGGATTGTATAGAGGGTCTAGTTGGAGTTGGCTCAGCTTCAGATTAGCAGTTTTGATCAGTTGGCTTTCGTTCGGGCTCGTTCGGACACTTCTTGCATAAGTTGCTATTTTTAGCAGTTATTGGTAGTCAGCGTGGGACCCCTGCTATTTTTAGCAGTATGGATTGTTGGTGTTCAGAATCACTTCAGTGTTCGTCAGCTTCAGACGGATCAGGGATCGGATGAATAATGAGGGAGATATTAATATTTAATTGAATTAATTAAATATTAATTAATTGGAGATTATAATATAAAGTTATAATATTTCATTATAACTTAAGTGATTTTGATAAAGGGTCGCCCATCATCAGAAAGGGGCCATTTGAAGATTAAATTTATAATTAAATATTTGAGCTGAGACTATGGAAGAATTAAAATGTAAAAGTTCGAACCATTTTAAAATTCCCTATTATTGTGGAATTCGCACTTTTGAGGGATATAGTGCATTTGCCTTGGGATTCGAGCCATTATGCATATGGAGTTATTGAAATTGATCAAATTTGGTCTGAGCAAGAAGCTTTAGGGTTTCAATCTCGAATTCATTGGGGAACGAGCCATCTCCATTGAAAGCAGTTCAGAGGGTGTGAGATATCACCTGATCTATTGCCAGCACAGAGGTTTCTTCATCCAGAAGAGATCATTGAACTTCAGAGATTATTTATTTACAGAGTTTCAACATAGGTTTTTATCTGGAAAGCATATTGCAATCAAGGCTATGACTATGGAAGAATTAAAATGTAAAAGTTCGAACCATTTTAAAATTCCCTATTATTGTGGAATTCGCACTTTTGAGGGATATAGTGCATTTGCCTTGGGATTCGAGCCATTATGCATATGGAGTTATTGAAATTGATCAAATTTGGTCTGAGCAAGAAGCTTTAGGGTTTCAGTCTCGAATTCATTGGGGAACGAGCCATCTCCATTGAAAGCAGTTCAGAGGGTGTGAGATATCACCTGATCTATTGCCAGCACAGAGGTTTCTTCATCCAGAAGAGATCATTGAACTTCAGAGATTATTTATTTACAGAGTTTCAACATAGGTTTTCATCTGGAAAGCATATTGCAATCAAGGCGCCTATTTTCTTCAAATCCAGAGGTTTCAGAGGAGGCCGTACCTTCTTATTTATTGCTGCTGCTGTATTCTGGCCGTACATTTCTATACCTGGCCGTACCACTCAAAGGAAGCCGTACTTATTGTCTTCAGAGCAAAACGCCTCCAGTTTTGGCAGTCTGACTCCATTATCCAAGGCGCACATTCTTCTGGCAGTGGATTCAAGGGAAAGTGATTTAATACTTCAGCCGTGCCATCATCTGAAGGTCATTCATTGCAGCCGTACTGTATTGCAGCAGTCAGGTTCAATAAAATTTATTGCCTTTTTACTTGCATGTAGTCAGATATCCATTGTAATCATTTCAAAAGGCTAAATAATAGACTGGCTTCCGTCTTTGCATTAAATACCATTGATATCAGAGTTCGTTTATTTTTATTGAATTTACTCTTCATTTATTGCAAAAATCGCAATTTCTTTATTTTAAGCAAAAACCACAAAAACAGTCAAAAAACCAAAAACCTTCAAAAAAATCATAAAAACAGTCAGATACAGAGAAAACGGGGAAACAAGGGTTTCTACAGTGGTATCAGAGCTGTATTATTTTATTTAAATTTACCTGCAATTTCTTTCAAAATCGCACTTCAATGGTTTATTCAATAAAAACGTTCAAAAATAAGCAAAACAGACAGTTTCAGAAAAACAGTGAGAACAGGGGTTCCTACAGTGGTATCAGAGCTTCATCCTGCCATCCTAAGGGTTTAGCAGTCTTATGCAGCCAGAGCAGATTGGGTCTCACAGGTATTACACGCGCAGACGTGCTCTGATTGAAAGGCAACAGAGTTTGAGCAGGCAGCCAGGAAACATGGCTGACAGGAATGACAGGGCTGACAGAACAGATAATATTAGGGCAGAGATTCCTCCAAACCCTAGAGATCAGGACGATGCAGAGGTGTTGCATGCACTCAGGGATTTACGTGCAGGTCAACGGCAGTCGAATGATGTATTACAGTAGTTGACAGTTGTAATGGACCGGACCAATTTTTTTTTTGAATTTTCACAAATGATTACAATGCAACAGCACTGCTAAGGTTAGCATAAACCAAAACGATGCGGAAAGTAACTCTAACCAGAATGTACACCAGGATCCCGATGTGGGCAAGGTGTGAGCATTGGTCAGAGGATCTCAAAGGAAAATGCTGAATAAGAACTCTAACCACGAGATGCGCCGGTGAACGACGAGCATTCAGTCAGAGGATCCCTAGCTAATGCAATACTGAAATTTAGCTCAACACCAAGTATGTGCTACTCAATCCGTGATGGATATGAGACGACCATATGGCGGAGACTTTAGGAAATTACAATGCAAAACAGTAATAGGCGGCAAGCCAGCCTCTTCCACTTATTCAGTGGGCAGTACAAACATGAAGAAATTGCGGAAATGTTAAAAGATGCTGACAGTACTACTGTACAGCTTACAATATCAGAAAATTCATCAGTTAAGCACAATATAAGAGAGTCTTCAACATTACAACAATATAGAATGATAGCTTCAAGTCTTCTCAATAGCTTTCCTTCCAAATAACTCAAAAGATTAATTTAAGCTCGCTGTTATGACAAAGTAAGGACTGTTTTTCTGTTATCAGCAACACTGTAACACCAAAATATGCTCACAAACCTCACACCACTCATTCAAAATGCAAGTAAATAGATGCAAATGACACCTAAGATGAAGGCGCCCAAGTTCAAGACACAAAACAACCCCAAAACACTGATATTTAATTTCTGCTCAAATCCCAAGGAAGGTACAATGGTACTGCCCCTAGAGGAGGGCGATTTCTTCTTAAAATTCCAACACTTGATTAAAAATTACAAAACTTTGCAATAATTGGGGCCCTAACAAAACCAAGGGAAATATGCAATACCCACAATGAAATCTTTTTGTATTTTTGAATTATGAGCAAAACATGCCTACAACAATGCAACATCAGCAACACTAAACATGACAGAATGCTTGAACAACATCACTATATGCAATAGAACTCAACTACAATGCAAAACTACCATTAACAAGCTAACCTCTCAACTAGTTGCTGTCTTTCAAGCAAGAAGATGAGCCAATGCTAGGAGGTGTGCTTTCCTCGAAGCGAGTGCCTGAAGTCAATCCAGCAGAATAACGGTGTAGTAGACAGAAGATACCAAATGAAGAGCTGAGGACAGATTATATAGACGAGAGAGAAACATCTAGAAGCTTCCAGAGGGCGCCTAAACCCTAATTTCAAATTCACCTTTTCCCTCCAAAAGATGGCGTCCTTTTCCATCAATAAAATATCACTTTTTAAAATAAAATCAATCTTCTCAAAAGGGCGTCCCAATTCTTTAGTCTCAACATTTGACATTTAAAATTATAATTTATCTCCTTATGACGCCATGACCCTCAAAAGTCCCCTTTTTAAAAAAACAACTTAAAGTTGCACTGCTAGGCAAGGGGTATACTATTAAAATAATAATATTATAATGAAAATACTTATCTCTCCAAGAAAAATGCACCCAAGGCCAAGAACTGAAGTGCCAGCTGAAACAACTGAAGAAGTGATCCAACTGAACTGAACCCAAACTGTCCACTGCCAAAAATAGAATTTACTAAAAATAGTAAATTCGCAAAGTTGCCGGGAAAGCCAAACTGAACACACCACTGTGAAGCTCTCTGAAAACCCAGAAAGAATCCGCAATCAGAATCCCAAACTCCAAGCAACAACCTCCTCAAAACTAGGAAACCCTAATTTCACCATCCGCACAGCCTACGGGTCTCCGGAATAGGCCAACGGTCAATAGAAACGATCACTGCTCAGAAGGGGACATTACAACAGTAGCACTTCAGAGATTGGGTACTCCTAGGAGACCGTCACCACACCGTGACGATGAGAGGAGTGAAGTAGAGTCTCGCAGGGCACCTAGGACAACCTCACGGACAGCAGACAGGCCTACCAGGCCTACATTTGTGAGACAGGAGGCCGAGGAGGTCTTGGCAGGTGAGGAGCATGAGGAGTTGTTCGCTGATACGCTTATGGCAGCGAACGAGGAGTGGGAGTTAGTACCACCAGAGGTCAGAGAACGGATTACCTTCGACCGTTTTATCACTCAGAGGAGAGAACATCATAGAGGTCGACAAGATTGGAGACCTAGACAGCAGAACAATGACCTAAAACATGCAACAAACAGGCTTAACCTAGCGATGTTCGATGGTAGTGGCAAGGTCACAGCTCAGGCCTGGATTAGTAAGCTAGATACATTCCTCACTTTGCGTCCGATGGCTGAGAGAGACGCTATTAGATACGCGACACTGCATCTTGAGGGAGTGGCTTACGATTGGTGGCACCACGGTATGGTTACATTACAGCATGACAGGATCACATCATACCAGGAGTTTGTGGACAGGTTGGTTGAGCGTTTTGACAGGAAGGATCCAGAATCCTACTTCAGAGACTTAGCTCAGTTGAGACAGAGTGGCAGTTTGGAGTCCTACATTGGTGACTTTCAGAAGTTATCAGTCATGGTTCCGAACATTTCTGAGAGGAGATTGGTAGTACTCTTCATGGAGGGTTTGACAAAGCCACTGAGAGGCTGGATCAAAGCCTTTGATCCTCCTTCATTACAGGAGGCGATGAAGAAAGCACGAAGCATGGAGTTAGCAGCACCGTCTAGTCGATTTAACTCCAGAGGTTCTTCATCTTTCAGGGACAACAAGGGCTTTAACAAAAACAGGGACAAATCTGATTTTAACAAAGAAAAACCAGACTTTAAGAATGATTCAAAAGGTAAATCAGCAGCTCCACCTTTGGATCGAGAGGCCCTTAATGACCTACGCAGGAAGAAGCTTTGCTTCTACTGCAAAGGACCCTATGACGCCAATCACGATTGTGCTCTAAGACATAAGGGCAAGGCAAATTGTGTGATGTGGGCGTACTACGAGGACTCCGAATTAGAAAATTCCGAACAGCAAGAGAGTTCCGAGGATTCAGAGTCAGAGGCTTCAGAGCCTAGAGCAGAGACAGGGCCAGAGCTTCAGATACAGGAGGCCCGCTTATCTAGCATTCAGCAGGAGGGCTCTTTCAGGATTCGTGGTGTGTTGGCAGGACAGAGGGTCATTACCCTACTTGATACAGGAGCCACGCATAATTTCATAGATGCTAGATTCGTTGAGAAACGCGGACTCATCACTGAGGAGTTCGAGGGCATTAGAGTCAAGGTGGCCGATGGATACACTTTGAGGTGTGAACGCATGATAAAGGATCTCCCTTTACGCTTGAACAATTATGAGTTCAAGGCTGATTACTATGTTGTTAATATGGGGGACATTGATTTGGCCTTGGGAATGAAGTGGCTTCATTCATTGGAGGAAGTCACTCTTCGCTCCCAAGGACATGGAGATCCGTTGATGTTGACGGAAGACCTACATACTAAAAGCAATTCGACAGCAACATCAAAACAATTTTTCGCTTGGATGGAGAGGCCTTGGGCCATGACATGGTAGAATGGTTGCCGAGTGCACTTTAGCACCTATACAGGAGGGACAGCAAAAGACAGAATATCATCCGGACATTCAGCAGTTGAGAGTCAAGCATGACAAGGTGTTCAGTGATATTCCACCAGGGAGACCTCCAGACAGGGGCATAGAGCATATTATTGAGCTTGAGGAGGGCGCTAAGCCCGTTATGATTACACCATATAGACATCCTAAACAGCTGAAGGATGAGATCGAGAAAACGATCAAGGAGTTACTTGCTATGGGTCACATTCGGCCTAGCAAGTCACCGTTCGCTTCTTCGGTTGTCTTGGTTAAGAAGAAGGATGGAACATTACGCATGTGTATCGACTATAAAGTCCTGAACAAGAGGACGATCAAAAACAAGTATCCGATACCGAGGGATTGACGAGCGCTTATTGGATGTAGAGCCCATGGCGCCTCAAGCATTTACCAAAATTGATTTACTATTGGGTATCAATCGATCAGACTCCGTGAGCAGGACATAGAGAAGACTGCCTTCCGATGTCATTGTGGGCACTTCGAGTTCGTAGTGATGCCATTTGGGCTCACTATTGCGCCAGCTACCTTTCAGTCTACGATGAACAGGGTTTTTCATTCATTACTGAGGAGGTTTGTGTTGGTCTTTTTCGATGACATCCTTATATACAGCAGGACTTGGCAGGAGCATCTGGCTCACTTGGAGACCGTGTTGAGTATACTTGAGAGGGAGTCCTTGTACGCCAAGGAATCCAAGTGTGACTTGGGGATGACTGAATTGCTATATCTAGGTCACATTATCAGTGCAGATGGAGTGCGTATGGATCCTGAAAAGATCCGCGCCATTATTGATTGGCCTACACCGGCAAACCTGACACAGTTGAGAGGGTTTCTAGGCTTGTGTGGATTCTACCGCAGATTCGTGAATGGTTATTCACGACATGCAGCCCCGATGACAAATTTATTGAAGAAGGGGGCATTTGTTTGGACTCCTGAGGCACATGAGTGCTTTATGAGGTTTAAGGAGTTGATGACCACATGCCCTGTTTTGGCACTACCAGACTTTTCGAAGCCATTCGAGCTTCAGTGCGATGCATCAGGTGAGGGCATTGGTGCGGTGCTTATGCAGGACAAGCACCCGATTGTGTACGAGAGCCGAAAACTCAGAGGACCCGAGAGACTCTATAGTATATATGATAAGGAGATGCTCGCCATCATGCATGCCTTAGCAAAATTTCGACAATATCTTGTTGGTAGCAAATTTTGCATTAAAACTGATAGACAGCAGAAGTGGGTCAGTAAGTTGTAGGCTTATGACTTTGATATCTCGTATATCAAAGGTACACAGAACGTAGTGGCTGATGCACTTTCACGTAAACCTTATTTGAGCGCTATGGTTCATATTTCGGAGGATTGGAGGCATATGATTGTGGCAGAGTATGCCAAGGACACTTGGGCCTCCGACATTGTTGAGGGATCGACAGTTGATACCAGGTATACGCTTGTAAATGACTTGATCATTTACAAGAACAAGATATTTTTGATCCCAGGTTCAGAGGTGAAGAACATTGTTATGCGGGCCTTTCATGACATGCCTACAGCAGGACATCCCGGATACTTCAAAACCTACAGGCAGATACGGGAGAGATTCACATGGAAAGGACTCAAGGCAGATGTTCTTCAATACGTGTGTGAGTGCCCTGTTTGTCAGCAGAACAAGCAGGAAAACACGTACCCGGCAGGTTTATTGCAGCCACTTCCGATTCCTGACAGGAAGTGGGAATGCCTGTCGATGGACTTCATTACGGGCTTGCCTAAAGCCCAAGGGCGAGATTGCATATATGTAGTTGTGGATCGGCTAACTAAGTATGCCCACTTCTTTCCAATCACCACGACCTACACAGCCATACCGTGCAGTGCAGGTATTCTTTCGCGAGGTATTCAAACTTCATGGATTGCCTCGGAGCATTGTGAGCGACAGAGATAGTCGGTTCTTGAGTCACTTCTGGCAGGAGGTGTTCAGACTTTGTGGGACCGAGCTCACTCCGAGCACTAGTTACCACCCGCAGACTGATGGGCAAACGGAGATTGTGAATAAGTGGGTGGAAGGATACCTCAGAAATTATATTGCAGGGCAACAGAAGGCATGGGTCAAGTGGATTCATTTGTGCGAGTATTGCTATAATACGACATACCACATGACTATTCAGATGTCTCCTTTTATGGCGTTGTATGGGTATGAGGCGCCGAGTTTTCTAGATCTGCTACTGAGTGATAGTAGAGTGTTGAGTGCTGGAGACTTATTGCAGGAGAGTCAGGATACTATGAAGGCTCTCAAGGAGAATATCGCAAAGGCACAGAATCAGCAAAAGCAGTATGCGGATCAGAAGAGGACGGAGAGGCATTTCCGAGGTTGGTTACATGGTTTACCTCATGCCGCAGCCCTATCACGTTCAC